>JAUNZO010002565.1:0-214508 GCA_031894775.1 Chloris gayana
CCTACCTCGCGAAGCGAGAGGGATTGTCGAACAGGATCGTATCGGGAGACATTCGACGAAGCGAACGTACATTGCACATACATCGGGGATACATTCACCATTTTTATTACATAGGGAAATCACTTGAGCAATAGGTTTAATACATAACCTCTTAATTATTATAAGCCATTGTTCAATTTTCAGATTTACAATACGCAAGTAAAGTGTTGGTTTACATTACTTAATAAACATCTTTGCGGAAGCGTAAACATCTCGACGATACATATATATAGTTTAGCTATGAGAACCACACTAGCCCATACGGTGTGGTCTCACTCTTGAGTCGGTGATGCGGGAACCCACTCCACGGTCCATTCCTGGGGTTCCTCACCTTGACACACATACTTCCCGCAGCAATCACAATAATCGGGCTGCGGGAATCCTGAAAATGATTTCAACACAAACCCTGAGTATCTAATATACTCCGCAAGGCTTACCCGTCAAAAATGGTTCTAAGAACCGACCCTAACATGCAGGGGCTTGACCTGGTTTGCGGGAGCTTGCAAAAACAGCAGCTATAGAATTTTGTCTAACTCATATTTTAGCCAAGTTAAGAGGGTAGAAACAAAATCATAAATTTAGTGAGCAAGCCTAACAAGCATGGTTGCAATACATAAATTTAATATTCAAAAACAGCAAGCTTAATCATCATCTTCTCTTGTTACTACGATGCAATCTGCTCGAGACAAGTGGTACTCATCACCGCGAGGGACGGCGATATATATCGATTTACACCCTGCAGGGGAAACCCAAATGCACGACATACGCATCATTTAAGAACACGTATGGCCACCTTTCACAAGATCACCATAGATATGAGCCGGGTCCTCCCTCCGAGTGTGCATTCCACATGCAACCACAGTAGCGTCGGGTCCAAGGGTAATAACACACCCTCCATCTACTCACAAAACCCGTGCATCCACCGTGACCAACACTTTGCACAAAGGGTGGAGATACCGTCCAACACTACGACTCTCAAGTTACATGAGTTTACCAACTCCCATACGAAGGTATGCATTTGGTACACAACTCAATACTTGCTCGCGGAGTCACAACGAACGGTCCTTGATCGACACATACGGGGCTATGGCGCACAAGGGCCAACCTTGTCACCGCATCCTACACATGCATTTCCCCGTACGATCTCCAATTAATCATATGAGGGTAACCATAATTAAATCCCTAGACCGGGTGATCTCCAAATCACTCGGTGTTGCTACCGATGAAATTATTGAGCATAGCAACTAGCGATTAGGATTATACTTAACCAAGACCACGGGATACAAGAATCTAGTGCAACTAGGTTTCCGAGCAACTCCTAAACGTAAATGCACAATACATCACAGACGTATATGAAATAAAACAGAAATTTAGAAAACATAGGTTATGCTCCGGGGCTTGCCTTGGTTCGGTTCGTAGTTAGCACACTCGAACTCGCTCACTTCAAGTTGGTGCCCTCCTTGATGTTCAGCTCCGGTCGGGGTTCCTATATGGATGCACATGTAATGTATGAGTAATGGATGAGTTCATATTTTTATAGTTCATGGAACTTTCTCAATAATATAATGTAACGAGACGTTTGCATAAATTAAACATGTTCACGGAACGTGATGACATGGTCACGATGTTGGTACGTGTGGTTTGTTTCATGGGGACAACCTTCTAATTAGGTAAACTTTTCATCATCTAGTATAATTGAACATGCTGATTTTCAGATCAGGGAAATAGGGTAGGCTTCCTTATTGAAACGAGTGGCATGAATTGTTCATATGGTCAAAGATATGCATACGATGACGTTTAGTGTTGTGGTCATATCTCAATAATCATGTGACCAAATCCCGGAGTGATTTATTTCATCACATTTCCTGGTATAGCCTATGACCAATCTGGTGTTCATCAATTTATTATACTAAAACTTGGTGTTCACTTCTTAGGGTGATGTTTTTATCATTTCCAAGTTAATTAGCACTCATGTTCATTTGTGCAAAAATTTATACAATAACTTATACATGAGAGATGACTGTTCTTGCCCAAAATATAAATATGAGGATGGCATGCTTAAACATACCATGCAACTATGAAACATTTCATCAAAACAGCAAGCAAAATAGACAAACTTGAACCTAGCAAAATTTCTCAGCCGTTCTGTTTTAGCTAAGTCTGGGTTGATAGGCTGACTGCGAAGCCCTCTTAGGGTGTTCAAATTTCAATATTTCGCTATAGAACTTAGGTGAATCATGTTGGGTCATGTAAAGTACGTAGTTCAAGGTTTTCAACGAACGTATAGTTGTTTTATTTGGATTTGTATTTAAAAAGTTATTGAATTTCAAAAACGCCAAGTTGTCACGCGGGCATAACAGATTAGCACCTTAGAGTACTCGTATCTTTATTTTTCTATATATGAAGTACTTGGATTATGTTACCACGTTAAAGTACAAGTCATCTACTTTCCAAAGAGCCCTTGCTCATGAAGTTTGGATCCAGGACACAGAAGTTACACCATTTTCAAAATGCAATCTTGTTAAGCAGCGTGGTCATGATAGCCTTTTCATCTTGCTCAAAAATTAAATTTTACTATATAACCATAGGTGTTCATGTATTCCATATTAAAGTACAGGTTACAAACTTTCCAATGCACTTTGAATCGTTCAAATCCGTGGCGTAAATCTCAAGTTATGATTTTTCCAAAGTCCTTGACTTTTACGAAGTTTCAGCACGATTCAAAATTTTGGCTAAGTGTCGCGCGCGGGGGGGGCTTGCCGGAGCGGCGGCGGGGCTCACCGGCGACGCGCTAGGGCTCGCCGCAGGGGCCGGGCTTGGCCGCC
Source organism: Chloris gayana (assembly GCA_031894775.1). Taxonomy (NCBI): domain Eukaryota; kingdom Viridiplantae; phylum Streptophyta; class Magnoliopsida; order Poales; family Poaceae; genus Chloris; species Chloris gayana. Next base: position 2,865 of record JAUNZO010002565.1, read on the forward strand.
TGTGCACGGTTTCACCTCGCGAGTCGAATGGAGGGGTGAGGGACGGCGAGACGATGACCGGAGGCTAGCTCGCGGCGGCGGAGGCGGACGGAGGAAACTCCGGCGCGGGAGCTCATGCTCGCCTCGCACGGAATGGGGAGTGGCAGGGGCGGAGAGCATCACCTGCTCGCGGGGAAGCTTGGCACGAGGTCGAAGAAGGAGGAGGGGCCCGGGAGGTAGCAGCTCGTCGGAGGGGTGGCGGAGGCGCGGCGACCGACGGCGAAGAAGGTGAGATTTTCTCCTCCGCCCGGGCTCGGTCGGACCCGGGAAGGAGCAGGGAGGGCTGTTAGGTTCTTGCGCGTCATCCAAGGGTCGTGGCGGAGCATGAGCTCACCCGAGCAGGGCCGAATCGAGCTTGCCGGCGCGGTGGAAGAAGAACGGGGCTCCGCGGCTCTCGGGCAGATTGAAGCTCGTGGAGAGGAAAAGAAGGCTGTGGATGGGGGCTGGAGCTGCGCAGGGGTTTGCGAAGCTCTTGCACGCAAATGAGGGCTGCAGTGCGGGGAGGGCGGCGCACGGGGAAAAGGGGTCCGGGCGGCGGCCATGGCGAATTTTCTTCCCCGCCATCGACGGCCGAGCCTTCATGCTTCCCGGCGAAGCCACATGGGCGATGGGCGACGCGTGGAGCTGCACAGCGACGCAGGACGGGGCGGCGCCTAACCGGCATGGGCACCGGCGGCGAGCGCCGCTGACGGTGGCCCTGGCCACTATGTCGCCTCTGTTCAAACAATATTCGCGACTAATTACTGTTTTGCCACTGGAATACCCCTTCTGTAATTTGCTCATAGAATTTGATCCGTTTGGAGTTTTTGCAAACCAAATTTTCTGTGGGTTCTTGGGATTATGTGGAACAACTTTCCTTATAGGCCAAAGTTCAAATTCGAAATGTAAAAATTTATAAAAATTGTTGAACAAGTGCTGTTTCTGCTGAGAGTTGGAATTTCCTAGGAATTTGTGCTGCTCCAAAAATTTGGGAAAATATCCTAAATTCATGTCTTGATGTACTCTACCAGATTGTGCAAAAATTTAGGGTCACCACCATGGAAAATGCTGGAGATCTCACTAGCTAGGGTTTTGGACCATTAAAAACCCTAATAGGACCTTAACCCATTATTTCATGTGCTTAGCCAACTGATTTTTGTTTTGTACATGCAAATCTCTTTTTAGCATAGTAACATCATGAATTTGTGACACGGAGTGTCACAGCCCTCCCCTTAAAGAAATCTCGTCCCGAGATTACGATTGAATAAAAGAAGGGTCGAAGGGAGGTGCGTCGTTACCTCGATTGCGAAGCCATGAACTCGGGAAAATGATTATTCAGGAATTCTTCTTCTTCCCAAGTGGCTTCATCCTCGGTGTGATTACTCCATTGCACTTTATAGAAGGTGGTAGTGCGGTTGCGAGTAACACGATCCTTTTTATCGAGAATTTGGACGGGAGTTTCGGGATAAGATAGATCATCTTGCAATTGCTCGGTGTCGAAGATGACCACATCGATGGGTGGTTTTAGACACTTCTTGAGTTGAGATACATGGAACACGTTGTGCACACGTTCCAAGTTTTCCGGCAATTGCAGCCGGTATGCCACGGGTCTAAACTTCTCCACAATCGGAAATGGTCCAATGTAACGGGGAGCAAGTTTTCCTTTTATTCCAAAACGTGACACACCTTTATTTGGAGAGACACGAAGGTAAACATGATCATTTACCTCGAATTCCAGCGGGCGTCTCCTTTTATTTGCATAACTTATTTGGCGGGATTGAGCAGCTTTCATATTAGCTCTGTATTTCTCTCACTTTTTCCTCGGCCTGCTCAACAATATCCGGACCAAATATTATCCTTTCGCCCGACTCGGACCAGTTTAACGGCGTACGGCAAGAATGTCCGTATAACGCCTCAAAAGGAGTGACTCCAGAGCTTTCTTGATAGCTGTTGTTATAGGAAAATTCAACGAATGGCAACTGATCATCCCAACTTCCCTTTTGTGTCAAAGCACAAGCTCTCAACATATCTTCTAGATATTGAATTAATCTTTCCGATTGTCCATCGGTCCGAGGGTGATATGCAGAGCTCCGAATTAGGGTAGTACCAAGACTAGCATGCAATTGTTCCCAAAATCGAGAAACAAATTGCGGGCCGCGATCCGAAATGATAGTCTTTGGTACACCATGCAAACATAGCACACGGGCAATATACAATTCAGCATACTTCTTAGCACCGTAGGTGGTGTGTACCGGAATAAAGTGTGCTGATTTCGTCAATCTATCGACGATTACCCATATGGAATCATGTTTCTTGGACGTGAGAGGCAGTCCAACAACAAAATCCATAGCTATGTCTTCCCATTTCCAAGCGGGAATTTTTAATGGGTGCAATAGTCCGGCTTTCTTCGGATGATCAGCCTTGACTCGTTGGCAAGTGTCGCACTCGGCAACATAACGAGCCACTTCTCGCTTCATGCGAGTCCACCAAAATTTTTCTCTCAACCCACGGTACATTTTGTTACTACCGGGATGTATGGAGTATTTGGAGAGATGTGCTTCGTCAAGAATCTTCTTTCGTAGTTCCATATTCTTCGGAACAACGAGACGGTTATTAAACCACAGAACTCCCTCTTCATCTTGACGGAAACACTTAGCCTTTTCGGTACCCAATTTTTGTCGGATGTGTTCCATACCTTCATCCGTTTTCTGGGCAGCAATGATTTCTTCTCGGAGAGTAGGAACAAGAGCCAAATTGTGCAATGCACCATAGGGAATGATATGAAGACAAGGATTACTTTCATTTTCAGATTTGCTGACATTTTCCATAGAGCAGATTTCAACTTGATTGCATTGGTGTTTGCGGCTTAGTGCGTCGGCAACCACATTAGCCTTCCCGGGGTGGTAATGAATTTCCAATTCATAATCTTTTATCAATTCCAGCCACCTTCGTTGTCTCATATTTAATTCTTGCTGCGTGAAAATATATTTGAGGCTTTTATGGTCGGTGTAGAGGTGCACAAGATTTCCTAAGAGATAATGTCTCCAAGTTTTGAGAGCAAGAACTACTGATGCCAATTCAAGATCATGAGTAGGATAGTGCTTTTCATGTTTGCGGAGTTGGCGGGAGGCATAGGCAATGACTCGGCCTTCTTGCATGAGAACACAACCCAATCCTATGCCGGACGCATCACAATATACGTCAAACGGCTTGTTGATGTCGGGTTGAGCTAGAACTGGAGCGGTGGTTAAATGCTTCTTCAAGGTTTGGAAAGCATTTTCACACTCCGGGCTCCACTTGAAGGTAGAATCTTTCTCCAACAATTTTGTCATGGGCTTGGAGATGATAGAAAAATTTGGGATGAATTTCCGATAATATCCCGCAAGTCCGAGAAAGCTACGGATGTGCTTGACGGTCTTGGGAGTCTTCCAATTTAGCACGTCAGCAACTTTACTTGGATCGACTGAAATTCCCTCAGCTGAAATGATATGACCCAGGAATGGAACTCGATCCAACCAAAATTCACACTTGCTGAATTTTGCATAAAGTTGATGATCTCGTAGTCGTTGAAGCACGATGCGGAGGTGTTCAGCATGTTCTTCCTCCGACTTGGAATAAATGAGGATATCATCAATGAATACCACCACGAACTTGTCCAACTCCGGCATAAATACCGAGTTCATGAGGTACATGAAATAGGCCGGTGCATTTGTCAGTCCAAAAGACATTACGAGATATTCAAAAAGTCCATATCTCGTAGAGAAAGCGGTTTTAGGAATGTCCTCCGGCCGAATTTTAATTTGGTGATAGCCGGAGCGAAGATCAATTTTTGAGAATACTCTTGCACCGACTAATTGATCAAACAACATATCAATGCGTGGAAGGGGGTATTTATTTTTGATGGTCACCGCATTGAGAGGTCGATAATCGACACACAACCTTAATGATTTATCTTTCTTTTTCACAAAAAGAGCGGGGCAGCCCCAAGGCGAAGCACTTGGGCGTATGTACCCCTTGTCCAGAAGGTCGTTGAGTTGCTCTTTAAGTTCAGCTAATTCATTAGGAGCCATTTTATACGGTCTTCTAGATATCGGTGCGGTACCGGGCTGAAGTTCAATTTTAAATTCTACTTCCCGATCAGGTGGCATTCCCGGCAAATCATCCGGAAACACATCGGGAAACTCACATACTACCGGTATGTCCGCTAATTTCTTTATTGCTAGGTGCTGAATTTGGTTCCTAGAAATTTTTGGACATGGCAGGGATAAGACCGATTGGCCGCATATGGGTGAATTTAAATGTACTTCTCGAGTATCTATGTGTAGTACCGCTCTATGCAGTTTCATCCACCTCATTCCTAGTATCACATCTATGCCTTGACCATTTAAAATAATCAGTGGCGAGAGATATGTATTTCCGGCAAGTTCAAGGGGAACGTTTCTTGCTTCACGGTTTGTGTGAATGAGGCCACCGGGAGACGTGATAGTGTATGGAGTTTGCAAAATGGTGGATGGTAGATGCAATTTATCCACACATGCTTGACTGATGAAATCATGTGTGGCGCCGGAATCGAAAAGAACGAAAGCGGGATGTCCGGAAATAGAAAACATACCCGAGAGGACCGGTTCTCCGGCTTGCACATCTTCGACCGTAGTGAAATTCACACGGCCGGTCTTGGTGGGGGTTTTGTTGTGGTTGTTGTTGTTGTTGCCGCGGTTATTATTGTTGCCATTATTTCCGCGGTTGTGCTGATGCTGATTATTCCCACCGTTGTTGCCGTTGTGGCGGCGAGGATGTGGGCACTCTCTCGATGAAGTGACCAATGCCGCCGCAGTTGAAGCATGGCTGCTGCGGGGATGGTCCGGCACCTTGGTTGTGCTGCTGCGGGGAGTGTTGGTGACCACGGTGCTGATAGGAGTGGTGGGGCGCACGATAAGGCTGCTGGAAGGTAGTGCGTTGCCCACCCATTGGAGGCACCGGGACACGGAATTTCTGACCAGTGGGGCTGGTCACTGCAAGCTTGAACTTGTGAGGTGGCGCACCGGATGAACTTCCCGCGGTGCGCTTCCTCTTCTTGTCATCCTGATTGACGCGAATGGCGTCCTCTTGCACAATGGCGGCACTAACCAATTCATTGAATGTGCCATTCAAGAGAGCGAGGCGGTCTTGCAGTTTCGGATTTAGACCCTTCCGAAAGCACTCACGCTTCTTCGCATCGGTGTCAGCGTGATAGGAAGCATACTGGGCAAGATAGTTGAATTTCCGAGCATACTCTTGCACAGTGCTGGAGCCTTGCTTCAGGTCAACAAATTCCTGAAGCTTCCTTCTCATGACACCGTCAGGAATGTGGTGTGCACGGAAGGCTGCCGAGAATTCCGGCCAGAGCACCTGGTAATCCGCGGGGAGTGCAGCGGTGTAGTTTGCCCACCACGCACTAGCCGACCCACGGAGCTGCTGTGCTGCAAACAGAGTCTTCTGGTGCTCGGTGCAATTCAGAAGAGCAAACTTGGACTCCACAATACGCAGAAAATTATCTGCTTCCAGGGGGTCCTTTGCTTCCGAGAAAGATGGCGGTTGAGTCGCCCAGAAATCCCCATAAGAGGTGGGACGGGGCTGCGGTGGAGGAGCTGCTGCCTGGGCATTATTGTTCTGGCTTGCCAGGAACAGCCGAAACATCTCGTTCTGATTCTGGACGAGTTGCTCCACAGCAGTCAACGGTGGTGGAGGAGGTGGCTGCGACGAAGCACCCTCCCCCGAAGGATCCACCGTGCGACGAGTGTTCACCATCTGCCACACAATTTAATTATACCATTAGTCTCAGCATTTCGGAGCCATAGACAATGATAATAATTAAGGGACATGATATGAACATGAATTTCAGAATGCAATCCATAGGAGGAAAATTTCTATTAGGTGCTGAAATTGATGGAATAAAAGCTTCCGGTATGAAATTTTCAGATTGCATAAACATGGGAGAATAATTGCCATGATCTGAAATTGATAGAACCAGAATTTCTGCTCACAAATTTCAGACCATTCATACGTAGTAAAAATTTCCTTACGATCTGAATTTTGACGGAACGAAACATATATTTATTAAACATAAGCTTAGTGTTTCATATATATTTCGAGGTGCAACCCATTTGTACACAAAAGCGCGCGATATTAACACTTCTTAGCGCGGGGTCACACATCCACGATTGTCCGGGCCTAGCTAGTCATCCATACCTCCTACGCTGTCAACCTACCCAAAACACAGCGACCACTACGTCCTTACGTACGTACAAGCCACTAGTTCTTGTTCTTTAGTACACTACCATTAATTTTACAAGTTTCTTTCTTAACACTAGTTAGCAGCCTAGGCATCGCTGTCGGTGTCTTCCGGGTTGTTCACATCGGAAGCATCGCTAGCAGCGTCGTCCCCGTTGTTCTCCGGTGGTGGTGGCTGCAACAGATTCCAATGAGCTGCCAGCAACGCCTGGTGGTGCTGCTGTAACTCGGCCAACTGGTGCTGGAGATTCCCTATCTCCGTGAACAGCTGGTTCATGTTGGTCTGTGCGGTCTGAAGCTGTCCATGCAGGAACTGCATGGTGGCCTGCTGGGAGTGGATGGTCTCATCCTTCTGAGCAATAGACGTCTTAGCTGCATTTAGCTCATTCAGCGCCTCAATCCGTTCCTCATCACAGAACGTAGCCATCTGCTCATGTTCTGCCTTTTCCTGCTCAGCCCTTTCTTTTGCCCTATCCGCGACGACACGTAGGTTATCGCTGAAGATAAGGTCATCCTGCACCTCCTTGATACGTGCAGTCAGGGCAGCGTTTTCCTGCTCCAGCTCGGTGATACGGGCGGTCAGCTGCTTGTTCTCCTCTTTTGCTGAGTAGTAGTCGTCCGTGACGTCGGTGAGACGATCGGTGAGGTCTTCCACCTCAGACCTCAGCTGATTCCTTTCAGTCAGGAGTTGCCTCGCATCCATCTATAGATCATGGTTAGGGATACATTTTAAGCAGCATTATTATCAACATTTAAGGTAATAAAAAGCTCAAAGTAATATACTGAAAAACAGAATGAAACTAACATCCTTTACAACGTAACCGGTTCTGAACCCTCTCTGTTCTCACCCAATTTCGTCTCTGTTTGTACAGTAAAATTTACCAAAATTTATGACCAGATGCTAGAGAATTTCCTAAGCTTTCCAACGCATCCTAAAACACGAAAAAATCTTAAGCGGATCAAAAGATACGGCGATTTCCGGCTCGACTGTTTTCTGCCAAGGTTTTCTGGAAATGCCGGGAACTCAAAATTGGCTCTCTGTTTTTGCTTATTTGACCGACTTAACGAAATTTTCCTTGCCAACCTGATATTAGATGAAATGTGGGGCATAACATGAGCTTTCCAGAATGGGGTAGATCATTTTATTTGGATAAGTACTTCAAAAGTTATCGCGATTTTTGTGAGATACCCGAATCTGCCAATCCGGCGATTCGGTGAAATCTGGCAACCTTTTGCCAGGTTTTTCGGGTAAGTCATTTTCAGTATGATTCCACTCTACTTTTACCTGGATCATCATGCCAGGGTGATGGTACGTGTTATGAGCTTTCCAGATTGTGTTTAATCGTTTCGTTTGAGTGAACGATTTAAAAGTTGTGACCGTTTCCGTGAAACGATAATCGGTTAGGGTTTAGTTCTCGATCGGGTGGGGTTTTCTGCCCGATTTTCGGATATCATGCACGAATTGTGTTGAGATTTTGGTGAGTTGTTCGCGACCGTGTTTTTGCATTCTTGATCAAGTATCTTATGCAATTGTGATGCATGACATGAATGATGACATGAAATGCCGTTAACCTACGTCCTTTCCAAAAATAAAATAGCGTGATCGGTCTATATATAGCCGACCACTCGTTTTTGTGGCAACACACACACGATCTCATCACGGGAACTACACGATCTAAATTTCGTGGTTAGCGTACCTGCAAGAGACCATTTCAGAAACATTACATCAAATTCAAAAGAAACTACGAAAACAACTATTCCACAATCTCATCAACTTCCTCATATCTTCATTTTCTCATAGTAACGGTTCATAGAAAGAACCGCCCCGTGGATTGCCACGAGCCAACATTGTCCCGTATTATTACTTCCGCGGGCACGGAGCGCTAATTTAAATTGCAAACATACCTGGGCCGGGCCGTAGTTGCAAAAATTTAAACAAGCATAACCCAGGGTTAGTTTGCCACAACTACTTCTATTATAGACCTTAATTGGGCTTTCTAGGTCGTTCCTCACCGTATAAACGTGTTGGTGATTTTTAGAACGATCCGTAGTGTACGGCATATCCCGACACGGCTCTGATACCAGCTGTGACACCCCTACCTCGCGAAGCGAGAGGGATTGTCGAACAGGATCGTATCGGGAGACATTCGACGAAGCGAACGTACATTGCACATACATCGGGGATACATTCACCATTTTTATTACATAGGGAAATCACTTGAGCAATAGGTTTAATACATAACCTCTTAATTATTACAAGCCATTGTTCAATTTTCAGATTTACAATACGCAAGTAAAGTGTTGGTTTACATTACTTAATAAACATCTTTGCGGAAGCGTAAACATCTCGACGATACATATATATAGTTTAGCTATGAGAACCACACTAGCCCATACGGTGTGGTCTCACTCTTGAGTCGGTGATGCGGGAACCCACTCCACGGTCCATTCCTGGGGTTCCTCACCTTGACACACATACTTCCCGCAGCAATCACAATAATCGGGCTGCGGGAATCCTGAAAATGATTTCAACACAAACCCTGAGTATCTAATATACTCCGCAAGGCTTACCCGTCAAAAATGGTTCTAAGAACCGACCCTAACATGCAGGGGCTTGACCTGGTTTGCGGGAGCTTGCAAAAACAGCAGCTATAGAATTTTGTCTAACTCATATTTTAGCCAAGTTAAGAGGGTAGAAACAAAATCATAAATTTAGTGAGCAAGCCTAACAAGCATGGTTGCAATACATAAATTTAATATTCAAAAACAGCAAGCTTAATCATCATCTTCTCTTGTTACTACGATGCAATCTGCTCGAGACAAGTGGTACTCATCACCGCGAGGGACGGCGATATATATCGATTTACACCCTGCAGGGGAAACCCAAATGCACGACATACGCATCATTTAAGAACACGTATGGCCACCTTTCACAAGATCACCATAGATATGAGCCGGGTCCTCCCTCCGAGTGTGCATTCCACATGCAACCACAGTAGCGTCGGGTCCAAGGGTAATAACACACCCTCCATCTACTCACAAACCCGTGCATCCACCGTGACCAACACTTTGCACAAAGGGTGGAGATACCGTCCAACACTACGACTCTCAAGTTACATGAGTTTACCAACTCCCATACGAAGGTATGCATTTGGTACACAACTCAATACTTGCTCGCGGAGTCACAACGAACGGTCCTTGATCGACACATACGGGGCTATGGCGCACAAGGGCCAACCTTGTCACCGCATCCTACACATGCATTTCCCCGTACGGTCTCCAATTAATCATATGAGGGTAACCATAATTAAATCCCTAGACCGGGTGATCTCCAAATCACTCGGTGTTGCTACCGATGAAATTATTGAGCATAGCAACTAGCGATTAGGATTATACTTAACCAAGACCACGGGATACAAGAATCTAGTGCAACTAGGTTTCCGAGCAACTCCTAAACGTAAATGCACAATACATCATAGACGTATATGAAATAAAACAGAAATTTAGAAAACATAGGTTATGCTCCGGGGCTTGCCTTGGTTCGGTTCGTAGTTAGCACACTCGAACTCGCTCACTTCAAGTTGGTGCCCTCCTTGATCTTCAGCTCCGGTCGGGGTTCCTATATGGATGCACATGTAATGTATGAGTAATGGATGAGTTCATATTTTTATAGTTCATGGAACTTTCTCAATAATATAATGTAACGAGACGTTTGCATAAATTAAACATGTTCACGGAACGTGATGACATGGTCACGATGTTGGTACGTGTGGTTTGTTTCATGGGGACAACCTTCTAATTAGGTAAACTTTTCATCATCTAGTATAATTGAACATGCTGATTTTCAGATCAGGGAAATAGGGTAGGCTTCCTTATTGAAACGAGTGGCATGAATTGTTCATATGGTCAAAGATATGCATACGATGACGTTTAGTGTTGTGGTCATATCTCAATAATCATGTGACCAAATCTCGGAGTGATTTATTTCATCACATTTCCTGGTATAGCCTATGACCAATCTGGTGTTCATCAATTTATTATACTAAAACTTGGTGTTCACTTCTTAGGGTGATGTTTTTATCATTTCCAAGTTAATTAGCACTCATGTTCATTTGTGCAAAAATTTATACAATAACTTATACATGAGAGATGACTGTTCTTGCCCAAAATATAAATATGAGGATGGCATGCTTAAACATACCATGCAACTATGAAACATTTCATCAAAACAGCAAGCAAAATAGACAAACTTGAACCTAGCAAAATTTCTCAGCCGTTCTGTTTTAGCTAAGTCTGGGTTGATAGGCTCACTGCAAAGCCCTCTTAGGGTGTTCAAATTTCAATATTTCGCTATAGAACTTAGGTGAATCATGTTGGGTCATGTAAAGTACGTAGTTCAAGGTTTTCAACGAACGTATAGTTGTTTTATTTGGATTTGAATTTAAAAAGTTATTGAATTTCAAAAACGCCAAGTTGTCACGCGGCATAACAGATTAGCACCTTAGAGTACTCGTATCTTTATTTTTCTATATATGAAGTACTTGGATTATGTTACCACGTTAAAGTACAAGTCATCTACTTTCCAAAGAGCCCTTGCTCATGAAGTTTGGATCCAGGACACAGAAGTTACACCATTTTCAAAATGCAATCTTGTTAAGCAGCGTGGTCATGATAGCCTTTTCATCTTGCTCAAAAATTAAATTTTACTATATAACCATAGGTGTTCATGTATTCCATATTAAAGTACAGGTTACAAACTTTTCAATGCACTTTGAATCGTTCAAATCCGTGGCGTAAATCTCAAGTTATGATTTTTCCAAAATCCTTGACTTTTACGAAGTTTCAGCACGATTCAAAATTTTGGCTAAGTGTCGCGCGCGGGGGGGGGCTTGCCGGAGCGGCGGCGGGGCTCACCGGCGACGCGCTAGGGCTCGCCGCAGGGGCCGGGCTTGGCCGCCTGTGCACGGTTTCACCTCGCGAGTCGAATGGAGGGGTGAGGGACGGCGGACGATGACCGGAGGCTAGCTCGCGACGGCGGAGGCGGACGGAGGAAACTCCGGCGCGGGAGCTCATGCTCGCCTCGCACGGAATGGGGAGTGGCAGGGGCGGAGAGCATCACCTGCTCGCGGGGAAGCTTGGCACGAGGTCGAAGAAGGAGGAGGGGCCCGGGAGGTAGCAGCTCGTCGGAGGGGTGGCGAGGCGCGGCGACCGACGGCGAAGAAGGTGAGATTTTCTCCTCCGCCCGGGCTCGGTCGGACCCGGGAAGGAGCAGGGAGGGCCGTTAGGTTCTTGCGCGTCATCCAAGGGCCGTGGCGGAGCATGAGCTCACCCGAGCAGGGCCGAATCGAGCTTGCCGGCGCGGTGGAAGAAGAACGGGGCTCCGCGGCTCTCGGGCGGATTGAAGCTCGCGGAGAGGAAAAAGAAGCCGTGGATGGGGGCTGGAGCTGCGCAGGGGGTTTGCGAAGCTCTTGCTCGCAAATGAGGGCTGCAGTGCGGGGAGGGCGGCGCACGGGGAAAAGGGGTCCGGGCGGCGGCCATGGCGAATTTTCTCCCCGCCATCGACGGCCGAACCTTCATGCTTCCCGGCGAAGCCACATGGGCGATGGGCGACGCGTGGAGCTGCACAGCGACGCAGGACCGGGCGGCGCCTAACCGGCATGGGCACCGGCGGCGAGCGCCGCCGACGGTGGCCCTGGCCACTATGTCGCCTCTGTTCATACAATATTCGCGACTAATTACTGTTTTGCCACTGGAATACCCCTTCTGTAATTTGCTCATAGAATTTGATCCGTTTGGAGTTTTTGCAAACCAAATTTTCTGTGGGTTCTTGGGATTATGTGGAACAACTTTCCTTATAGGCCGAAGTTCAAATTCGAAATGTAAAAATTTATAAAAATTGTTGAACAAGTGTTGTTTCTGCTTAGAGTTGGAATTTCCTAGGAATTTGTGCTGCTCCAAAAATTTGGGGAAAATATCCTAAATTCATGTCTTGATGTGCTCTACCAGATTGTGCAAAAATTTAGGGTCACCACCATGGAAAATGCTGGAGATCTCACTAGCTAGGGTTTTGGACCATTAAAAACCCTAATAGGACCTTAACCCATTATTTCATGTGCTTAGCCAACTGATTTTTACGGGGTGTCACACCAAGATTGAAAGGTTCATTTTCATTGACTATATAGTTGAGGTCCGACTCTATTCTACATAGACAGCCTCACAAAATAGTACTTCCTCCGTTTTTATGCCGTTGACTTTTTCTTTACATTTGATCATTCGACTTATTTAAAATATTTTTTAAATATATAAAATTATAAATAACAGGTACAATCAATTTTGATGACAAAGCAAATCATAATAAAATAGTCTCAGTGCATAGTTTTATCTCGCACTTACCAAAGTGTCACATCAAATTTGAAGATATGATTTGGTGGATGAAATAGTCACTCCCAATGCATCGTTTTGATCTCACGATTTCATAGACAAATTGTAGCATTAAATTAATATGTTTTGTTACAGTGGGATTGATTAAAATATGTTATAATGAAACTTTATGTTCTCAATAGGAGTTTCATAACTATGAAACAATGTCAAATGAGTTTCATCCCCATAAAACTCATTTTATCTCTTTCATATTAATTATCTTACCATGTCATTATTTTAACCGATGTGACGTCGAAACTCTCATTGAGAGTGGCCTAATCTCCTTTGGTTATTTCTCTTCTGACTCGCACTGCTAGAAGCTTCATTACCGTACTAATAGCTAAGGTATCAACAATTTAAGAATCGAAGGAGCACGTGTTCTCTTTGTTCCATGCAATTTACAGACATTTGTACAGTTTTTTTAAGCATATTTTTAACTTTTTGGGTAGCATTTGATAACCAAGGGAAGAAAGAACTGCAAGCCGCAGATAATGACCTAAGGCTCTGTTCGTTTCATGTTCTCTAAAATTTAGCATTGTCACATCAAAGAGAATCTTACTATTTATAAATATTACGATTAATTTAATGACAAAACCCGTTTGATGATTGATGCTAATTTTTAAGATAAATCTAATGACCTAAATTAATCTATGTTTTGCTAAAGTGATGTTACAATATACGTCTTCTAATCACGACTTAATTAACGTTATTAGATTCATTCATAAATTAGTCTAGAAGCCTGTAATTTATTTTATAATTATACTTTATTTAGTACTCGTAAATAGTAAGATTTTTTTTATAAAATTTAGAAGCCAGGAAAGGATCGGCAGATTTAGTTATCCAACGGTTAGGACAACCCTGAGGAATCAGAACATCGATATTGATTGAGGCTTAATGGCGATGATGACGGCGGCGCGTCTCTTCCTCCGGCGTCGGGCGTCAAGGATGCTAGAAGAGTACGCCGCCAGCCTGTCTACCGCAGCGGGGCACGCTGCTCTTGACAGTTGCAGTGGGGAGGGGAACAAAAAGCGGTGGGTCGAGCTCCCTCCCTTCGCGCCGCTTGACGCCAACGCCGCCGCGAGAGCCATTTCGCGAGGAGACGGAGAAGGGACATGCTCCAACGCCACAGCCATCAGATGGGTCCGCCGGTGCTGCCCGCACTTGCCAGCGTCGCTGGTGCATAAGCTGTTCCGGCAACGTAAGGTGCGCACACCACATGCTCGACCAAATGCTCCACTATTTTCCTCCCTATTTATCGATTTGAATTGATAACAAAAGGAAACAAGATAAACTTCTAGTTATCGTATCCATAATTCTCGTCAATATGTGATTGGTTTTGTTTGTTGTTAAAAAAAACTAGACCTGGCGGGATAAAGCCTTCTGCCGTTTGTGTGAGAGCTTCAGAGTGCACCGGCCATAAAATTGGGAGCAATGCCCACACAGATTGACCTTAGGTAGGGTCTTACACATGCTTTGGCTTAGGAGAGAGGCGAGAGAGTTTTTTTAACCTAGTATGGAAAATTCGCTCCCACTAGGGCTTGAACCCAGGACCTAGGAGATGCTACTTAGCCACCTTTACCATTGAGTTAAAGGCTTGTTCGCCATTTGTTGTTTTAGATTTCAGCCTGGCAAATAGCATTTTGATACTTGGTATTTCAGACTGGTGCACTACACTTTGTTTGAGAGTTTCTTGTGGAATTACTCTAAATTTCCAGTGTGTTTGTTTTGCATTTTTTTTTAAACTCTCACATCTTTAATAGTCTCTACACTCCCCAGATATCGTGTCAGGGTGCTGATTCCTGTGGGTTGTTTTGATGCTGAATGATACCTATTATTGAAACGAATAGTGTGTACTAGCAAAAAATAGTGTATGCTGTACTCTTTTGTTTGCTTTTTTTTATTGGATTAGCTTTGACACATGAATTAGTGAATTACACTGTTAATCTATAAGACGAGAATAAATGACTTTTCTTGTATATTGTATTGGAACTCAGGCTATCTATTGATTCATATATACACTTCTTTTCTATTATCACTGTTCTTTCTCCCTTGAGTGCTACTCCATGAAGCTCCACTTTTCCTATTGAATGCGCTGTGGCAGGTCAAGAAGAATTTTGTGACTGCTGATACCTGCTCTACAGATGCCAGTGCTGAGCATGCCCAATTGAAAAAGGTGACAGAATAAGAATTTCCTGACAGACTGAAGTTTTAACATGCCTTTTTATGTGCTTCTCCATATATTTGTTGCTCTGCAGGCATGTGCTCCGGTTTGGAAAAAAAATGATTAAGCGATTAACTCTATTCATTGAAATGAATAAAGTGTATTTCTCAGTTGCGATTAAAATTTAAGGCTGTGCTTGTGTTCTTTTTGGGTCTCTCCTTTATTCTTTTTGTGTTTCATATGGGTTTCATCTCTAGACTACCCCAACTTGCTTGGGATAAAAGGCTTTGTTGTTGTTGTTGTTGCTGTTTGTGTACCACTTCCTTATAATTTATATTAATATCAAAGCAAATTAGCTAACATTAAGGTGGAGCGATTTGTTTCTATCTCTAAAGATCAAATGGCTATGTTTAGTTCTCGGACCTATAACAGTATCTAACCTTTATTATGCTACTAACTGTAAATTTGGATGATTTTTCACTCCAATCATTGGCAGTTGAAAGTTTAATACTCAACCATTTTCGACCTTTTGTCTAACTGTGTATGATTTGCTAGTCGATTTATCACTGGCATGTGATTCTTTGTTCCCCATGTAGCAACACAATGGATTCCTCAAATTTCCATTTAATATCTTCTATAACATAATTGGTTGGATTTTTAACATATCATCATGCTTGTAATTCGAAAGGTAAATATCATTCACTTACTAAATAACACTAACATAGATTGCCAGATTGGCAATATCAGCAATGAAGATTCGATGTAATACATCTAATTTTTCAAAAAAAAAGAAACATCAGCATTATTGATACCTCTTTGCCATACTATTTGGCTCTGCTAAATTTAGGAATTTTGGAGGACCACAAGGCCACAACTGTTCCTCATCCTTTTTCTTTCGTTCCATGCAACTATATCATGTGATTCATATCACAGGGCCTGATTTGTTCAAACTACATCGTGCACACATCTACCATGTTTGTTCTTGTTAATGATCTGGCACCAATAAAAGTACCATCAATGAAGTGCCCTATAGTTTTAAAATCGTGATAAAATCAGTTGGTAGCCTTTTTATGTTGTAGAGCATGCTATTTTTTAACTGGCACAGAGTCAAACTACATCGGTTACACATCTACCATGTTTGCTCTTGTTAATGATCTGGCACCAATAAAAGTACCATCGATGAAGAGCCCTGTAGCTTTTAAATCGTGACAAAATCAGTTGGTAGTCTTTTTAGATTGTATAGCATGCTATTTTTAACTGGCACAGAGTCCATTCTTATAGTACATGACTGTTTTCATTTTTTAAAAGGTGTCAGCCAAAGATGAGCTAGTGCCTGGTGATATTCTCTTTCTACCTGTTAATACTCAAAAAGCATCTGTTGCTGAGAAGACCAAGAAATTTGGTAACAGGAATGAGATAGATTTTCTTCATAGCCTTGAGATCTACAAGGTCTTATTTACTTTTATATTTTCAGTGATATATGTTGATTGATTTGGATAGTACATGATTATCTTGGTATTCGGAATTCTTTCAGGATAACAACATAATTGTGATCAACAAACCATCTGGAATGGCAGTGCAAGTAGGTAACTTTATATATGCATAGTGCAGTTTGACAAAAAAGAAACTAATCCTATTGTTTATATCATTTATTTCCTTAAGGGTGGTGTTGGCATAAAAAACAGTATAGATATACTAGCGCCAATGTTTGAGGAAAATTCTGCTGAAACGCCTCGGCTGGTAAGTTCCACTCACTTTCACTGCACAATGTTAACATATAGATTATTGCACTAACCTTGAAGACTGTTGTTTCTTTGAATGAAACTAATGTTTTGGTTTCACTGAAGTGTGCAGAACAATTGGCATCTAAGACTTTTATGGTCCTTCCCTTAATATTATTGTAAAAAAGTAATATTCAGAATCTGAAGGACAGATCTAACTAAATTATCAGATTAAACTGTGTGGAAATTGTTCTCATGGACACAACAGTAATATTATTGTTTTTTTTAAGAATCATTTGATGTGTTTTCACATAGTAATTTTGCATTGCTTTAACATCAAATACTTCAAACCATCTTCCACCATCAATAATAAAACTGCTGTTCTGAGGATACTTTAGGTTCATTTTTCAAGGCTTGGATATCAAGGCTGGTAACCTCCTCTGCGTGAACATATAGTGGTTTATTTCTAACCTACTAATTGCTGTTAAGAACATCCATATGAGAAAAAATAGTAGAGTGCCTCGGATAAATTTTGGCTGCTGTTAATATATCTTCTCTTTCAACCTTGATAATGGTTCGTTAATGACTTAAATGTACCAAGATACACATAAGGGATTCATTATTGTTTACTTAAGTGTGCTTTTTGGGTCTATCAAGAGTTAGTTCATACGTGGTATGTGAATTTTATGGTAATTGAAGGTGCCATTACTAAGAGTTATCTAAATAATATTTTGCACACTGGTTGGCATAGCAAGAATATTGTGTCTGCTAAACTACATTTGATTTGAAGTATTAAAGGATTGGATTTGAATGACAAGCTAGAGTGGTAGGTCAGTCTCAGTTCGATGAATGCCATATTTTGTCCATTCTCAGAAATTCATATTTATCTTAACTGTTGCTTGCAGTCATGTGACGTATTATCTGTGATTATTGAAACTTTCCTTCATTCTCTGTACGTCAGAAAGTTGGCATGCTGTTGATGCCATTCAATAAAAGATCTATTTGTTTAGGCTGGAGTTGCCCGTCTGCTGATTTTCTCATCTAATACATTGCAAGGTCCACAGGCTTGACAGGGATTGCAGTGGTGTCCTTGTTCTGGGAAGAACTCAACTTAGCACTTCTATTATGCATGCTATATTTCGTGAGAAAACTGCTGATGCTTTATCTGATGTAAGTTCAGCATAACTATTTTGGTAATAATAATTATATGCAGCTGTAAATTTCTTTGTGTATATCTTGACAATCCTTTCTTTCATGTCAAGGGTACTCAACAAGTATTGCAAAGAAAGTATGTCGCACTTGTTCTCGGAACACCTAGACATCCTAAGGGTTTGTTATCGGCTCCACTTGTGAAGGTTTGCAAGTAAATTTGTTCTGGTTCATTGCTATTTTTTTTATTTAGCATTGACCTTCTTTGTTATTTAGAAACATGCATCCTTTGATTATATGAATTGTACCAGAAAATCTCTTGTACACTAATCTGATACTTGACAGAATTTCTCGATCTGCCAGGGAAGCCCCCTGATGGCATTTGCTAAGGAGAAGATATTCTCACGCATGTCGAGAAAACCCCGAACCCCACTCCCTGGTCGTCCACTGGGACTCAGCTGGCCTGTGAGCTGTGGCGTGAGTCTTTACCGCGTGCTTTGGCACAGGGAGGACAAGGGGAATTGTTTTTCGCGATAACGGGGGATCGAACCCACCCGGCCAGGCTGCCAGCAGCACGCCTTACCATGCGCTGAGCGCAGGTTCTCCACTTGACAGAATTTCTTACCCAAGCCATCATAAGGAAAGCTAATTCATCCCATGAGTAACTATTCAAATTGGTGAACTCTTGTAGGGATACCACTTGGAACACTATTTGAACAGATTGTTTTACAGGCTGTGTGAAATGCATGTTTGGCCCTATCAACTTTAGTTTTGCACTTTTCCCACGTGATAAAAACAGTTTCACATAGCCAAATATACAATTGCTACTGGGAGGCACGTTTGCCCTAACATGACGTGTACTTTGACCATTTGAACATCCAAAGGATCTAGGTGTCATCAGCTGAATTAAAAGAGGAAGCTCTTCACCGTTAGAAAAAGGAAACTCTTTGATAACAGTCTTCCATGAATGCATTCATTGAGAATCTATTGCTCACTAGTGAGGATTGACATCTTTGGGTGATGTCTGGGGCTTGAAGGCTGTCCTCTTGTCTGTTCGTACCCTTGTACTAGTGTTTAGATTGAGTTCAGCTCGCTCATCTTTCTTCTTAATATAATGACACAGTCCTGCCTGTTGGAGGAAAAAAAAAGAATCTTCTGCTCTACGAAGCTTGATTCTTGTTGGGTTACACTCCCTCTCATGTTGGCATTTATCACAGACACAACTCTGTTTTGGTGGATATAAGCACGAGATGAACAACTCAAGTTTTCTGTGGAATTGGGCCAACGTAAAAGTTGGGGAGAGTCCCTCACTTATCAGGTTACCTATTGAGGTGCAGCAAGACTTCCTCCCAACTAGAGCGTGAGCTCATGGTTTGGGCCAAACATTGCTGACAGTCAGGTCCGCAATCTTGGCTGCTTCAGAATCAGGTGGTGTAGGGCTTAAACATACTGGACCTTTTGGTGTGAGATCCATGAGCCTGTGAGAGGCTGGTAAGGCTGATAAAAAGGCACTCATGTGTGGTGCTGGTATTGTTGGAACATTGGCCGTGGGGATAGAGTTCAACCAACTTAAAAGTGGGTGGAATCTCTCACATATTGGGCTAGCTTTTGGGTTGCAGCAAGGCTTCCTGCCAATTTTATTACATGATGGCAAGTCTGCAATAATTTGATCGTTGTCTCCACTGCTACTGATTCGAGGTGTTTTGCTTTTTCACAGCTTGTATTACAAGATGGCAAGTCTGAGCGTCTTACTGTCAGGACTGGTTCACATACTGCTTCTGTTCAGGATGCTTTGACAGAGTACCGTGTGATTGAATCTTCTCCTCAAGGTAAGAAACAAACAAGTATTGCAAATCAAATGTATTTTTTCTTTCTAAAAGCGGATAACTGCTAGCGGTTTTTACTTCCTTCAGCCGTCATCTAGAACCCTTCCCAGTCAACAGCTGCCGGGAACTATTATTTTGTACTCAAATGTTATTATTATTGAAAATTTGCTCACTCTTTTAGGGTTCACATGGTTAGAACTATTTCCTCGTACTGGAAGGAAGCATCAGGTAAATTATGTCAGTTTAGCTGAAGAAACTTATTCCATCTTTGCACCTACAAGATATTACGATCTAACCACTAGGAAAACTGTTCCTGTTTCTGCTTGAACCAACTCAGCTCCGAATTCATTGCGCGGAGGTTCTTGGGACACCAATTGTTGGGGATTACAAGTATGGACGGCAAGTACATCAGGAGTGGAAGCCTATTCCCATGCCGCAAACCATAGATAAGGAAATGCTCAAGAAAAGAAAGCTTCCTTTTGGGCTTTCCATAGGTGGCGGAAGCATTGCGGAGCAGCAGCCTCAGCTGCATTTACACTGCAAGCAGATGATTCTACCTGATATCTCAGCAGCCGTCCAGCAGCTAAAATCTTCAGATCCAGATTGTGATTTCTCTGATCTTGAGAAACACAGCTTTGTTGCTCCATTGCCGTTGCATATGCGGTTGAGTTGGGAGATTTTGAATTCTGTATGTGAGTAATATTGTCCTGAACATCTGTTTATTAGGTTTGATCGTTGAGCTGTGACTGGACTTTTGTTCAGACAAAGCATCAGCTCACGAAAATACTGTGTTACCTGTAATGATGCAGTGGGGTCAATAACAGCCAGTGAAGAACCGAGGACACATATATTGCAAAATCAATCCCATATGATCGGATAATTGGTGATTCTCAATTGTTTTATCAAATTCAACTCTTATACTGACGGGAGGTGAGGATTAGCGCAGGGAATTGGTACCTCTGAAAACACTGTTACTTGACTCGGCAGTAACTTATCGAAATAAACATTACAATAGGAACAAAACTAGACGCATACCGTATTACATGCAGCTGACGAAGCCAGCAAAATTGTTAAATACATCATTTCTTGTCTGAACTACCAGTTTCCAAGAAAAAGCTTAAAAAATACACCACACAGCGAGAATACTACTTCAGTGGTTTCAATCCTAGTTTGGCCCTCAGCTTGTTCATTTCTATGATCTCTGGATCATTTGGATCTGGAACGTTTTTACCCTCAGGCTTCTTCTCTTTCTTCTCCTTCTTTCTTTTAGGTTCCTCTCGGCCATCTTCACCACGTCCACGAGGACTAGTACTACCACGATCACGCCTCCTGCGGTACTCTCCATCTTCACGGTCTCTTTCACGTCGATCCCTGCTCCTTGAACGGCTCCTGTGCCTGCCCCGATCTCTGTCTCGGCGTTCCCTTTCCCTGCCATCCCTCCCTCTTTCTCGGTCCCTGTCTCGATTGTAATCATCATCTCTCAAGCGATGACGGTCTCGGTCCCTTTCTCTGTTTCTCTCTCTTTCATGATCTCTTTCACGATCTCTATCCCGTCCCCTCCCATAGTCCCTATCATAGTCCCGATCTCCTTCATAATCTCGATCCCTGAAAAGGCAGAAGTAAAAGATGTAAGCAGTCATGATCTAAGGGCAACAAAACTGATGAACAGATGCATCTAAGCAGTAAGCACCAGTTCAAGTATATGCACACTTGATCTAAATACCCATCATTCATCAGCAAATACAAAGTATAATGGCTGCAAAATAGTTCATAATATCACATTTAAATTTTGGATCAAATAACAATGTTTGGCAAGGATCTGATTTTGGGCAACCCTAGTGGCTATAATACAAATTGATATATATTTTACCAGATAACAAAAATTGAAGCTTAATCAAATATTCAGGCTATAAATGATAATGTTGGCACTGACAAAAAATGACTAAAAGTTAACACCCAAAGATGACTATATTATGGCCTATGGGATTAAAAATCTGGAGCACTGAATGTGGCGAAAACTATTCAAAGCTTGTACATTATGATGAGTCAAGCCCTTCAAACAGTACAAAAATATCAGTAAGACAAGAAGAAAACTAATGATGTTTTATCAAAAGTAAAATACAAATCTGGTATATGTAATAGGTCAGTACAACAGAACAGACATAGCCTTTTGTCCCAAGCAAGTTGGGTTAGGCTAGAGATGAAACCTATAAGACTCAAGGACAAGAGAAACGCAATTTTTTTAGCGCAATAAAAACGTCAGTAATAGAACAAAAGTATATTTTCATTAAAAAAAGAACAAAAGTATATTTCAACAGACTTCCTTTTGTTTCTTTTATTCAACGAATAATGAGTAACAGTATGGTACTGTATTTACCTCAAAAAATATTAATTAGTATTCTAACACGCTATAGTGTTTTACTATTTCTCTACATAAGACACTAGAATTATTATGCAGATATAAATCAAACAGAACCTGAAAACCGTAAAAATATCATTATGACAACACAATCAGTTAATGAGTTGAAGCAGTGTTTGCTTTGGTTATGTCTTACACATCCCAAAGCCACTATCTGTATAAATTTGAATGCAATGTTAATCGATGATGTAACAACTACCAAGTATCCCACAACTGAACTAGGTTAAGTTATGCACACAAGATTGCCAAAAATTCCATAAAGTTCTTTCAACAAAGATCAATGTGCCATGAAGTAGTATAGAGATATTAAAGTCCCAAAGCTGATGACAACTTTTGGTTCTACTTTATAGTTTACACAAGATGTATCTAAGAGAAACAAAACAAACCCCCCTCATCAAACTTCTGTAAAAACAAAGCAAGCTCTAAGAAGAAGAAAGCAAAGAATACAGGCCCAAACAACAACAAAAAAGACAAAAAGAGAAACCTGATGCTATTAATTTGAACTGGCCTAAAATAAGAGCAAAAAAGTAAAAAAAAAAAAAACAAATTTCACCCACTAAAAACGTATTTTATCTGTTTGACCCATCATACTTCTCGCTGCACACTATCAGTGCAGAGAAACCTGGCAGAGCCACAGTTTTCACTCTAGGAAGCGGTTTACCTGCCGATGGCTCTTGACATTAACATGCCATGGCAGTAACTATATAATGCTACTGCAATAATACAGAGTAACAGCTTCCAGTATTTATCCACAATAGAAGAAAAAGAAAAGCATATAAAGATAAACTAAAAGCCACTGCTCTTTGTCTTTGGTGTATAGGCAACAACAGCAACAACAACAAAGCCTTTTATCCCAAGCAAGTTGGGGTAGGCTAGAGATGAAACCCAAAGGAAACACAAAAAGGAGAGATCCAGAAAGAACACAAGACAAAAGGTAGAGAAAAGGGTAAGCAAGAAGAAAGAAAAAGGGTCACGGTTCGGGCACGTCTATTGCTAGTCTTTGGTGTATACATGGTAGAGACTTTAAGATAACAGTTGTTTAAATTTATTAACCTAACAGAATTATACATTCAAACAAATATTTTTTAAAAAACAAGATACGATCAACAAAACAAGTGAAACAACTAAACTGCCATTTTGGCAAAGAAAAAGATCCATATCTATTAGGGAAAACTAAGGACATTAATCTCAGTAAGACTCATTTGAAATGGTTTTCTATCATCAGATTCTTAGAATAAAAATATATTGAAAGATAACATCGGTAAAAGTATACTTATAGTCCCCAACCAATCAAAAAAGGCATTCTATTACATTCTTTGGCAGCTGAAATTTTAGGCGGTCACAAAAAAAAAGCTGAAATTTTAGGAGAAGAAAAACAATCTACTGAGTGATGGCTTTCATCAAATGAACACTGTACCTATTTAGTCACATGATTCTCACGTCCACACATGCGCAATATAGACACATTAAGCGAGTTCAAGAGACAAACCAAAACAAACCATACAAATGCCATTCAAGAAGTGCAACACACAAAGCATAAAAATGCAAGTTCAAGAAGAGTAGCAAACCTGCGATGCCGATCATGCTTTCTGTCTCTGTCTCTATCACGTTCTTTTACAGGGCTCCTTCCACTATAATTACCCTGATAAATATAAAAAATATGGTTAACATAACAGAGCAACAAACTATGTATACCCACTGTAGATGAATTTTACAATTTTCAGTACATTAAATATGAAGTGCACTTACATTTTCACGGCCATTAGGTTCATCAATCTCCATAGGTTGTTCCTCCTCCTTATCTTCCTCTTCCTCCTCAAAATCATCCTCGAGAGCACTTCTCCTTGGTTCTAGAGTTCCAGACGATTCAAGAACCCATCTACCAAAGTGAAAACAATACAGAAAAGTTTAGCATGTCCTCTCCCATCTGCCGAAGACAGTAACTTGCTCTACAACTGTCTTTTGGACCTCTCTCAAATGATAGCACAGATTGAGCGGTCACGGCTATGTCAATTAGGAATGTCATGACAGAGAAGAATTTCAAGTGCACAGCAGGGGCTCCCTACAATGGCAACAAGGCAACGAGAAACAAACCTTTTTTGGATGCGTGGCAGGGCCGTGTCACAAGAGTAGTCCTTGGTCAAAAGCTCATCGATGAACTCATCGACATGGGTGCACGTGAACTCTGAAATAAAAATGCATATCCGTGTGTAAGTACAGGCCAAAATCGCAAAGCAGGATATAATTACCAGTGCGAAAATATAAAATTCCAGAGAATAAGAAAAAAATAAACTGTAAATTCGGGCCATTGAGTGCATACTTCCATCGCTGAGCTTGTGCCTGATCTTGCGGTAATCGTTGTAGAGTGGTTCAAGATACTGGTAGACATCAGCGACTGTACCGGTGAGGCGCAGGTAGAATGCCCCAAGAACGCGCACATACCTGCAAGAACAAGGAGAACAACAGCATCAATGCCGTATCAATTAAACAGGCATGGAATTGCTAATCAGTTGGGAGAAAACAAAACATAGAATGAATATAAGAAAGAGGAAACCAATTAGAAATCAATTGGAAGGAACAGAAAAGTAACTTACTTGTAGTCCTCGTTCTTGATGAACTCGACAACGATGTCCTTATCGGGCTGGATCTGCAGCATCTTGAGCGCGAGGCAGAGGAACGGGGTGGGCTTGCGGTTCCCTCCGTAGGTACCGCCGGTATGGTCCAGCTCCATGGCCTTGTCGACCAGCGTCTCCGCGGTGAGGCCGAAGCACTGCTCCTTCCAGTAGATGCTCTGGTAGATTTTGGAGCGCACGATCTTCTCGATCAGGTTCTGCGGGTTCGTGCCGTGGATGCTCTTTGCGAGCGGGTCCGTGCGGTTCGCCATCCTCCGCTCCCGCTCCCGCGGCGGGCTTCGCCGGCGGCGGCTTGAGTGGAGGGGGAGATCAGATTGGGGCTTGCAATCAAAACCCTATCGGTCACCGTCGCGGCTTAATCCAAGCTTACGAAGCCAAAAAGCTTTGCCCAAGCCGAAATTCCGACTCGAGCCGCGGACAGTTGGGCTCTAAGCCGTCCGATGCCGCTCACGCCCGCGCCGCCGGTCACCCGCACAGGGGCAGGAGGGGGAGGCGGAGAAGGCCGCTACCGCGCACTCAGAGGGGGAAGAAGGGGTGGGAAGGCCGTCAGGAGCTCACGGGTGGGGGTGCTGCGCGTCGGGATGTAGCAGTGGGGGCGAGCTCGCGGGCGGGAGAGCCGCACGCCGGGGCGGGGATGCTAGTTTGGAGGCCGAAGAGCGTCGCGATTGGATTTCGGTCGGCAGGGTAGCTGCTCTATGTTTTTTTTTTAACTCTAGCTGCCCTATATGTTGGTCGTGACCCAGAGAGTTTTCAAAATAGGTCATCTGTTTGGGTCGCTAGTTGGAGAGGTGTTTTAAGCATTTAAAGACATATATTGCTTATATAAGGCAGCATCTCTAACCATTTTTTAAATGAGGTTGCTAAATTAAAACTGATGATGTGATTAGTAAAAATCACTCTTCAATCTTTCCTTATATGAGGTTGCTAAATTTATCAACTTCTAACCCACATCCTAGCGTTGCTACTATATACCCACCTAATTCTCACTCTCGAAAGGATATTTAAACTATTTGGAAACGATTATTGGAAACAGTTGGAGTACATGTCTTCTTTTTACTCTAATAGATATAGCAACTCTCTAAAACCAATTTTTTAGGAGTAAAATTATTAGAAACTGTTAGAGATGCTCTAACGGTCCAACCCCGATTGTAGATTTTATTTCTCTCTCTCTCTCTAAAAAATGTTTTTCATAGTTTCATCTCCCTAATGATATTTTTTGTGAAGATCTCCCTAATGATATTTTAAACATTGGTATGTTGCATTTGTTGTTATAATTAATTTATAATTTTGCTAAGTACCTTGATGTATTTGGATCATGCATCGAATAAGAAATACTCTTTTGAAACAAACATTTTTTAGTTCATAACTTTTTTTAGCCAATATGAGTATTGTATTTGTGAGATTGATCTCAAACATTTTATGTAGTTACCTACTATCTATGATATTAATTAAGAGACATGTTATCGGTCCAACCAGATTGTCCTACTCATATACAACTCTAGCTATTATTATAGAAACTAGATATTATCATTTAGAAACTTTAAACACTTGGTTGCCTCTAGTGAGAACAAAGTTGAAAGATCGGATTGACTCTACAACAATTCTCATTAATTAATCACAAGACATTTTCGTGATTAACCTTAAATACTAGTAGTATTCTTATTTTTTTGAAAAAAATAAAAAGATGTACTTTGAACTAATGTTGTTCAAACATCATATTTCACTTCAGCCTATTCTTTTTTCTCACACTTACGTTCCTTTCGTGCTAATGTTTCTTTTGGTAAGGTACATATCCGGTTACTTCAACCTATTTCACTTCAGCCTGTTCTTTTTTCAGTTCAAAACCGGACCGGTCAATCCGGTTACGTGAACCTCGGTGCCCGACTACTTCCACACTTCCACACGTATCTGATCTGAGTCCTTTTAGGAGGGAGACTTCCAGAGCCTCTCTGGTGCATTCGGCTCTTTCCCCGCTCCTCAATCAACCGAGCCGGATCCCCAATCCTCCGCCTTCCCCAACCAAACCCTAACCCTACCCCTCGTCGCTTCCACCGGCGAGCGAAGATGCCGGCGACGGCGGGGCGCGTTCGCATGCCGGCGAACAACCGCGTGCATAGCAGCGCGGCGCTGCAGACACACGGCATCTGGCAGAGCGCCATCGGCTACGATCCCTACGCCCCCGAGAACAACAAGCAGCAGCGGCCCTCCTCTTCCGTCTCCGCCAACGCTGCCGCCGCCGCCTCTGCCGACACCAGCAGCGCCCCTGCCCCCGCCTCCGCCTCCGCTGATGGCAACGCCTATACCAGCTTCCAGGGCCTCCTTGCGCTCGCCCGCATCACCGGCTCCAACTCCGACGAGACCCGCGGCGCCTGCAAGAAGTGCGGTCGCGTCGGCCATCTTACCTTCCAGTGCCGCAACTTCCTCTCAGTCAAGGACCTCGACCTTGATGACGCCGATGCCCATGCGGCTGCCCAGGCAGCCGCGCAGGCCAAGTTCGACGAGATCAAGAAGAAGGCTGCTGGTAATGCCGATGAGGATTCTGAGGAGGAAGAAGAGGAGGACAGTGATTCCTCTGATTCGGACGTTGACCCTGAGCTCGAAAGAATAATTGCTGAGCGGGAGCGTGCCAGGAATGGCGGAAGGAGGTCCAGGGACGAAGATAGGAAGACAAGCCGCCATAGGAGCAGTGGCAGCAAGAGAAAGTCAAAGAAAAGCAGCAGGAGTGATAGCGAAGATGAAGAGGAGGAAGACAGAAGAGGCAGGGACAAGAAGAAGAGGCACAGAAAATCAAAGAGAGGTGAAATAACAGATGAGAGCAGCGACAGTGACTCTGACAGGAAGAGGCGCAGGAAGAGCAGAAAGGACAAGAAGAGCAGGAGCCACCGCAGGAGTGATGACTCCTCCGAGGACGAGGATGCCTCTGGAGCTGAAGAAAGGAAGCACCGCCACCACCGCAGGCGGCGGCATCACCGCAGGAATGCATCTGAGAGTGATGGCAGTCAGTCAGCAGATGACAAGAAACGATCTAGGAGGCGGAGGAGGCATCATCGGTCAGAAAGCAGTGGGTAGGATCAGGATGAGCGACATGGTCAACGAGGAGCAAAACAATCTGGTGACAACAAAGCTAAAGAATACTGAATTAGTAATTCACCGTGATGCTTTGAAGTATTCTCTTTAGCAACCAATCCTTTACTCTTATGTCTTATTTGTAGTTTGTATGACATGTTGATGTATGCTGTGTTTCTCTCTAAACTATGAAAATACTATGCAAGTGTGATTTAATAATTCTTATTATGATAGTTTTTTATTTAAACTGTTCAGTTGCCTTTTCTCTACTTCCCACGATGACATTGCAAGAGATGACTAGCACTAAGCCTTTTTTATGCAGTGATGTTGCCTGAAAGGAGCCAGTTTTATTGTTGCCTGAAACTGCTGTTATTCTGATAATAAGATGTCTTTGGTGGTCTGATGGCTTGTATAGGTTGTTATTATAACATAATATGTCTTTGATGTTACGTGCTGCATATTTCATTTATATTCAAATTAATGAAATGCATTACATTGATGTGACTTGCCACTATTTCTAAAGTGTTTTGAGTAGTCAGCCTTTGGAGTTCTTGGCACGAAGCATTTACAGTGTTGTTCTCTATCTTTTAGTAATATGCATGCTTATTTTGCTCGAGTTGCATTTGTATGAATTTAAAAGAGCCTGGTTGCCTGATTAGTGTTATGCTGTATTTTTTGAAATTACATGCTAGAATGCAAACTTCTGGAGGTATATTGTGTTTGCCAGATGCAGTTTGCAGCACTGGTTATCTGATGCTGGGATTGCATCTTAAGCGCTCTTCTGAAACTTGGAAAACGAAAGTTTGTGGAAATGCTCTGGCTGGTTGTTATTAGGGGTCTCTTGTTATTAATATCTGTAGGTTCAGTTGGTGGTTTGATTCTATAGCTTTGAATGTACTTGATTTCTAATTTCGAAAATATTGTTTTATACTCTGATAATGTATTATAGCCAAGATTTAAAATGATATGCCTTTGTTGCCTAGCTGAAGGTCATAATGTTTATTTACTTTGCTGATGTTAGTGCAGTATTTTAGAAAGCTACTCTAGACTACATCACACCTTCATGTCCTGTGGCTGCTATGGTTTTTGTGTTTTTGTTTCTTAAATTTGTCTCCTTGCACTTAACGAAGCATGCTCATATTTCGTCAGTAGCCTGAAATATTTTCATACTTCCATTTGGTTTCGTGTAATATGGTGCCATCTTACTGCCCACATTGGAGATTTTATAATAGGTTGCTGTGTCATTGTGAAGAATACAATATTGTGGTACTACTATACTACAAATGTATAGTGTTTCCGTGAGGTGTTGGTTCTTTGGTCATTAGGTAGTAATGAACATAAAACTCTTGAATTATCTCAAGAGCAACATGGAAATCAGAATGCTTTAACAGAATTACTTTGAGTAATAAAGCTCATGAGGGCACCAATTACAGATTGTGTTATGTGATAAAAGCAGTTAGGATCAAACTGAATTGTCGCAAAGCTTTGAATGTTTTATACATATCTGTTGCTATTTGCACTTATTCCTCTCTTAGCATGAATTAAAACATCTAATTTTGTGGGAGCATTTAACTCGTATATAAGTACATCCTGGACTATAGCACGAGTGGAGTCGAGTTCTCGTACTAACCTAAGAGCAGATATGCGGAAATATTTCCACGTTCAAGCAGCTAATCAGTAAACGACTTCTCCGTAACAGTTTGCAAATTGGCTCGCAACTGAAGAAAGGAGAGGATTTGAAAATCCTTTTCTAAAAGAAGAAAGAACTAGACTTCTACAAGAAGATTTTTATAATTGTAGATCGTGGAATATTCATCTATCTTATTAGGTAACTACTTTAACTGCTCTCGA
Source organism: Chloris gayana (assembly GCA_031894775.1). Taxonomy (NCBI): domain Eukaryota; kingdom Viridiplantae; phylum Streptophyta; class Magnoliopsida; order Poales; family Poaceae; genus Chloris; species Chloris gayana. Next base: position 32,399 of record JAUNZO010002565.1, read on the forward strand.
AACTGAACCATCGTGAATAGAACTAGCGCTTAAGGAAGAGTAGGATCTGTTAGTAAGTCATATTCAATCACCCGGTCTTCTCCTTCCTAGCTTTTAGATAACCCTGATCCTATCTTGGATTTAATACACTTAGCCGTGTATGTATCTTGGCAAAACTCGAACCTATAGTTGATCCATCCATACGTATGCGCAAGCTGAAGAAACATCCAGTGCTTCTTTCTCCCAGCGGAATGTGCTGAGTTTTCAGGTTAAAGTTAAAAACAATGTGGTTTGGGAAGCAGTGTGTAACAGCAAAAATTCAGACAGTTGCTGGGTGGTTTAAAGCATATCAAAATAATTTTAATTTTGATTCTCAGTTTGGCATAACTAAAGAACAATCAACTAGTGTATTAATAAAAAGAAGCATATACAACACTTAGATGCACCCTAAAGAACAAAAAATACATGCACGACTTATTTCCGCATCTAGCTCTTAACGTCAATCCCTTATAAGAGAATTTTGTCATGTAATGTACATCCCCTTTTTCACCCAACATACGCCATTATGACTTTGCCACACCGTTGCTTAACGTCCTATTTTTTTTAATTGCAAATTGATTGTGAATATATAATTTACGCAACTAATGAATAAGTGAAACTCCAATTATAAATTAACTCCTGTCATTTTAAGATGGATTGTGCTGTCATATGTTCAGATCGGCTTTATTATCAATTTTGTTTATCACTACCACCTGATTACATATCAGATAATTTTTATTTGTTACGACAATGTTCAAAATCGTTAATATCATAATACTATTGGCATAAGTCCCTCTAGTTGAATTTTGACATAATCTGCTGTACCTACTTACAAACGTAATAGAAAATAAAGTGTCTTGTGGGAATGTTGCATGTCATAGCTGGTGTACCGCTTCTAACAAATAGTGATGTTGTATGCTTGAGTATTGCTTTGTACCTAGGTTTGGGGCTTAGGAGCCCTCTTTATTACCCCTCCATTCGCTAATTCATGTCGTTCCGACAAACCAGATTGAACTACAAAATAATTAGGAGCCACTGTCGACATCAACTTAAAAACAGAGTATGTGTTTTACATGAAATATGAAGTTTTAGTTGTTACATTGGGAGGTCAAGTTGTAGTTCACAAGATTATGCTTGAGACCGCAGTTGGTAACAGCAAGGGATGTGGTGATGGTTGCTTATTATGTTTAGAACATTGCTATACATCTGTCCCAAAGCATGGATGCATGATGTCATCAATCCTATCAAACAGACAACAACATAGTCGGAGGGTACATTCAAAAGAGAGACGTACGTGAAGCATTATTGTTATGTTTACTAGCTTGCTAATAATAATGTAACACATAAATGAAGAGATATAAGAGCTCTGCTTATTTATGTGTTACATTATTATTTAATATGGTTATATTTATGATTTGAGATGTTATATTTATTCAATTGATTATGTTAAGAAATTTAGCAACGAAGATGAAAATGAAGCGCACTTTGAATTATACTTATGCTGCCACACTAGTTATAAAATTGTCCACATCATCTAACACGGTTGGTTGACACAACGGGGAAGATATATCAATTCTCAACTGCCATGGTCTGTTCAGAAGGGCATAGGGAAATGAAATGTTTATAGATCATTCATGTTCCAAATTTAAAATAGATTTTAAAACATATGTAAATCTACATAATTAGTCATAGTTACACAGCTGCAAAAGAGTTTCCCATCATTAATAATTACATACACTTTACCACTATTAACAATGTTGTTCTTGTTGCAAAGCAACCCAATAATCATATAATGTAACACATTGGATATAATGCGTTGCAAAAGTGGAATCAGGATATCATTGTGCTGCGGCAGCTTCATTCATCCAATGGTACAATGTGGGTCTATATGTCCAGCAGCTTCAGAACAAGTTAGACAAACAGAAAGATAGTGTATATAGCTACATTCAAGTATTCAACTGCAGGAAGAAAGTATATACATTCCGGCAGATATATTTATTACCAGTAGTCCTTGAGTACCTACTGATTACCATCTTCTCTCTGAATGCTATGTTGCTGAGATCAACTAGGTACCATGAATTTCACAGTTTGGCCAGAAGCCTGCAAGTAACATGGACATGGAACAAGTAACATGAAATATGGGCAGAGAGAAATAATTGTATGAACCAGCACAGCAACAATTTTGCTTGCAAATGTCATGCACTATTTGGCATATAGAAAACTGAAGGCAATGGTACAGTTTAGAGAACGGCTACGCGCTTGGACTGTCACTTTTTTTTCCATGCATCATGGAACATGAAAAAAAAGAATTGCTGTTACTCTTTGTTCCAGCATGTAGACCACCCTTTGCCGTGATTCAGAATAGAATTATGCTGAAGTAGTTATAACCGAATCAATCTCAGTAAATAATAAAGATTAATAAGCCTAATATTGTTTTGCTTGAGCAATGCATCTGGGACCTGCCTAGTACTGTTTCTGTAGCAGCATAAATTAGAAACTGGGTATAAATTAGATAGGCAGTACTGAAAACACAGACATACTGCATTGATCACAAAGATATTGCTTGCACAGAGCAAATTTCTGTAATCCTATGGACTATGCTCTATCAATTTACAAAATGATACTATTCACATCATGAGAATTTTGCAAATAGAATACTATTACCCACGCAATATCTACAGTGACAACAAGCAAAGCTGCTGTGATGTTAAATGCCAAAAGAATAATGGAATGTACCAGTAGTGTGTGTTTCAGAACAGTTGCTGTACAAATATGCCTCCCACGGTCATAAGATAACATCAAGCGGACATGTGGAACAGTTCTCCAGCTCTGGCCAAGAGCAGGCTTGAGAGCCCCATTGCCAGCAGAAACCATATGATTGGTTACCTAGAGTTAATGTGAAAGAGTAATTCAATGAATAAATTTAAGAAAAAAATTTGGTATAAGATTTGGCAGTGTTCACTACAAGTATTATAGGGCATACGTTTCAAAGTATAACCTGAATGATAACACTATATAAAATCAATTAATTAAAAGAATATTTTGTAAATGCCTCATAGAAACATCTGTTGCAAACATGAGAAAATGCGGTAAGAGACATCCGTTCAATGATCAATTACCCACCACTTAATAATTATTAGGCCTGCTAATGGGGGAGAACCCGCCCCGTATCCAACCCACCCCATACGGACCACTGTATTATTTCGAAACCCAACCCCACCCAAAGTTTCAGCGTCTCCACCCACCCCACCCCGCCCGCGAGTGCAGGTGAACCCAACCCAACCCATTATTGGGTTAAACCCGTGCGTTTTCCATGGGTACAGCCATGGGTGCTGTACGCAAGCTGCGTTTTATACGCGCGAGCTGCTTGCTGTGGAAGCAGACGGCCAAATGCCATACACACATGAGTGACCAGCTCATACCTGCTTGCTCACACCGATTTTCGCCATGCTTGCGGATTATTTGCACGTGCAGTCAAGATGTGTATTCCTGTGGTCATGATTTTCGCCATGGCTGCAGACTGCTTGCTCACGTGATGGATAAGGAAGAAGAAAGCTAAGGTATGTGGACCATGAGACATGACCTTTTTTACCAATGATGTGAGGCCCAAAAGTAAAATAGGCCGCTACTATTCTTTGCCAATAGAACCAAAGGAAATCATGTTTGGCCTGCTAGCCGTAACATGCAATGCAACTATCGTTCCTTTCGTCTTCGTCTTCCTCGGAACAACGTAGACCGGGACTGCAACTCCGCTACTGCCTACCGTGGGATTAATTTTTCAGATAGAATGGTTCAGGACCCGTGGGTTTTGACCCATAGAAAACCAAAAAACTAGACCCATTCCAACCCACCCCAACCCGCCATGACGAAGAACCCAACCCGCCCCAACCCGCTGACTTTGCAAACCCATGTGAACCCTTCCAATGTCAACCCGCTTGGAAACCCAACCCAAAATACCCATTTTAACCCGCCCCATTTGCAGGCCTAATAATTATTCATCCTAAACAGCAGATTATATACTATGTCAAGGAGGGTAACCAAGCCTTTGTACATGCCACAACCCTGTTTTTAGATCATCGGTCCATTTCATTACATGATAATACATTTGCACCGAATTGTGAAGATTGAAGGGCATAAATCAATACACTGCTGCAGCGATGGAACTATCCTATGGTTAGCACTCAAATTAGAGCAGTATTGGCACAGTTTTTTCTGGACTGACCCCAAATAGAATTGTATTATTGAAGGTTGTGTGCAGCTTTTTAAGAAAGGAAGGTATATGTAGTAGTAGCCACGGCAGACCAAGGACCACCATATTTTGTGGTTTTATGCATACCTGGTATGATTAATAAAGGAAAAAGGTAAATATACATTAAAGTTTGCCCAATCAAATGTTGACTATTATAAAAAACTGCTGTACTTGGGCCTTTCCATTGTCAATCATATATTGAATCTGCTAAACAAAAACAGCAGAACTACAGCACTAAATTACAAAAGTTACTAAAGAAAAATCAAAACATGAGATTTTATTTATTTATTTTAGTTCATAAAATATATTAAATTTTATGAAACCAATGTGCAAAGTCATCAAGCAAATAAGGATACTCAACCTCATTTTCTTGATAATCAGAGCAATATTACAGTTCCTAATTTTCTTCAAGCATGAACTAGTAGAGAAGTAGAGTTAAAATGGCATAAATTGCACAACAAATTTGATTAACTTATTTGAATGCATATATTAGCTCCATGACAAAACGAGATACCAAAGACGAACAAGAAAGATATCAGGTCACTCATTGGAGCAGTTGGATTGCATCTGCATGCTTAAGATCATGTGTGTGAGTTCTCATTAATGAAGCAAATGTTTTTGGAACACCCTCTAGATTCACAGTTGGTAAAATCACCAGCGTGAGTTCCCAAAAATTTCTAGTAGGACATTGATCAGATCTTATGGGTGGTAGTATGTGTGTTAAGTGCCGTTTATCTGTTGCTAGATAGTGTGTCTTACTTCAGCGTCAAGTTATTTCAGTTAGTGGAGTTTGACTTTGACTTCCGGTCAGGCAGGCCATGTCCAACGCCTTGCCTTAGATGTCGGAGGCCACTGGGCCTTGGTATACCCAGCCATTCAGGCCGTGATCAGTTTCAGATTTGTGTATGTAAACAGAGTCAGAAAATGCAGCCAAGTTTGGTCGCTGCACAAACCGAATTTCCCGCTTTCGTTCTCAGTTTTGGCTAACACACCACAGATAGTTCCAATTATAACATTCCAAAGCATATAATCAGCATTTCTATGAACATTTATCACAAACTAGAGTTGAATAGAGTTACCAGAACGGATATGTTATGCTCATCTGCTAACTTCTTTAGAATCATTGACACTGACATCATCATTGACCTTCCTGTTAGTTTATAAATACATGTTCAGAAAAGAAAAAAGGGAAAAAATACACTTGAAAAATGATGGTATCCCACTCTTTGAAAGCAATGATGCCAATGATGCCAATTGCCAACATATACTGTTGTCCCTTCCCCATAAAAATAAAAACCAGAGACATTGAGATGCTTCATAGCTATGTTGTATAAGCCTAAAACATAAAGCAAAACTACCTCATACAAGAAGTTCAGCACACTAATTTATCTCAAATCATATATATTTTTTCTAATCATCTCAATATTCCTATTTAAAGTCACATTTTTTTTGTTGCATAGCTGGATTGACTTATGCATGCCAGAAACAGATTTGTTGAAGATCTATGCAATTACCTTGTGGATACTTGCCTCCAATGATGGGAGCAAGCAGAGATGATATTGAGTCAATGATAAGCATGCCAATCTTGCTACCATCAGCATTTACCTATTATGTGCCATACAAGATAAGTATTCAAGATGAAATCTCAAATATGGAAGACTTCGTACTTGCCTTGTCATTCAGCAGAGAGAGCTCAAGTCGATTTAGCACTTCAAACAAAGCAAATATATCAAACACAGACTCACAGATGATGCTTCTCATGACCCTCTCGAGCCTCACATCCTTTGGCTGCAAGTCAAAACCTAATAACTATGGATAATAGGCTATAGATAATAATACAACAAATGGTAAGGCTTTTGCTAGGGTGAACTAACTGCAGTTGTAAATGTTCCAACGTGACACCAAAAGAAATGATATAGTTGTAGAAACTCTCAGAGGACAGAAGAAAAGATGATAAATACAGAAATAAGGATGATTGCCTACCTCTCTGACTGAGAGGATGGGAAATTCATCAATTATGCTAGCAATGCGGCCTGGAGAGAAGGAGTTACTAGTATCCAAGTACATAACCGCACCCATATGCCTCGCTGCAGTATATGAAGCTGCTCGTAGGCAGAGCTGCAGTCGATAACTGGTATTAAAACACCACAATCATGATTCAATGTATTCTTATTCCAAGCCAACCATGTTACGGGATGTGAATTTCCACCTGTGTTTTGCCAGAAGATGATGGTCCAGTAATCTCAGTCAACTGACCTTGACGCAGGCCACCTCCAAGAAGCTTGTCGATGCTGGAAGTTCAAGTACCATATGATAAAGGGTTCATAATAACATATACCAATCACACGCAATGAGATTTTGCGCGTAACGGCCATGGGATCATATAGATGGGGATCTAAAAAGATGAACGAAAAGAGCAAGTCTGTATGGAGAGGGCACTGCCACGTGAAAATTGAGAAAATATACCCTTCAAGGCCAGTGGGAAGAAAATGCTTGTTTTCAGTGACGTCCGTGAGCAGGTCCATCCCGTTGGACCACCGAGCTTGAACAAGAAGCTGATGTTGAGCCTCCTCCCCTGCACATACCACCTCGTATCAGAGAAGCTGCGGTCTCTTTCCGGCTAGGAGAAAGAAATGGAGAGGAATGATCCTGACCTCGTGGGTTGTTGCTGCATGGCGTCGCTTGAGGCCGCAGCCGGAGGTGCTGACTTCTCCTCCGCCCCTCTCGTCGCCGGTCGCCGCCATCGCCACAGACGAGTTGCTCTTGCGCACGCCGATGCTAGGTTCTACTGTTCTAGTTTGGTTTATTTGATGGGCCACAAAACACTAATGTTTTGACTTGGGCCAGCCTTTTCCCTCTCGTCCAGTCTAGCCCAGCCCAGACTGAAGTTAGGGCTCACTTGACACGCGACGACGGCCGGCAAAGCACCAGGCGGAAACCAAGAGGCCACCGAGCGGCGGCGGCGGCGGCGACAGGCGGTGCGGCGGTTCGCCGGTCTGGCGACGGTGCTACGGCTGTGCAGAGGGATAGAGAGAGACCAGCTGGAAGAATTCTGCTGCTTGTGGGCTAGGCATCAAGGAGAATCTAGGGGCCCCACGTGCTCTAGGTTTCACGGCATCAGCTCGAGGTGAGGAACACTTCGCATGCTCGGACACTGGTTTCTTCTAGAGCCATGGGTCGTGCCGTAACTGCGCAGATCTCTAGGCGATCCGTGGAAGCTAGGATTGGGGCTACTGCTGTTTGGCCCGGTCGATGCAAGTATGTGTTACTATTGGGATAGCTTTGACGCTGCTTCTCTTGTAGGGCTAGTGATTCGAATCTCTTGTGTTTAATCTGTGAAATTGTTTTAGTAGAGTGGATGAATTGTTAGTTCCATTGAACATCGATGATTCTCGCTGTTTGTTTGCCAGAAAGTTAATTCACTGCCTGGATTTTCAAGATTTTAACTCCAATAGGTTGCTAAAATTACTTTAGTGGCTGCAGGCTGCAGTTAGGGATCTTGCGTTTTTTTCTGATGGCATATGTTTGTAGGATTTCAATATACATCTTGCAACAAATTATTTTTTGGAGCATACAGCAATTTGATGGCACTTCATGACCAAATAAAGAATGCTATTCATTTTCATCTCTTTTTTTTTCTATTTGGCTATTCCATGCAATATTAGCTCACTTAATTTTTATCATACAACAAGAAATTGTGTTTTTTTAATATTTCTAACATTGGATATATTGAAATGCATTGTGACAACCATACTGTTGTTGCTTCTACATGCATTTCCAAATTTTAAGTTTCTACGCTCTGACTTCATGGTCCCTGGCAAATCAATATTGTCCTGTTTGTTGTTTGAATGTCTGGTGTGCTTTAAGTTTTTAAGTTGTCCAGATTCGATTGACAGCCCAATATTCGTCTACATGATCTTTGTGCAGCTTAACAGCCAAGAATGTCAGCTCCTGGCAGAGATAGCAGCATGCAGCAACTAGTCCCTATAGCGCCACCAGGAAAGGCCTCTGGTGGTGACAGTGGGAAGGAGCTAGTTGTGGTGGAGGCTCCAGGCAAGAGCTCTGGAGGCGTAAAGCTGCGTGAGGATGAGGAAGACCTGGAGGTGAAGCTCAGGCGCATTATGGAGAACGTCCCTGTTCGTGTCAGCAACACCTCTGGATCTTCTGCTGGATCTGGCTCTGGTGATTTCCACCAGGTACTCTTTCTCACAAATGCACAGTTAAAATGAGTGTCACATGGATGTATTCCTTCACAACACAGACTTTGAAGATTAAATAACCACCTTTATTTTGCTGCAATAGTTAGCACGTTAAAGGAAGATTTTGTGGCTTGCTGATACTTGAAATGAAGTATTTTATTTGTTTTCTTGTGAGATTTGAACGTGAAGTCATGAAGAAACTAATTAGACCTTTGTCATAAACTTGGGCTATTGATTAACATGATTCTACTGCTTGGGTAAAATTTTAGTTAGAGCTTATGAGCTTAGCGAACAATTAGATGAAAGCATTGACACTAATTTGTTCATATTTGCATATGCTGTTGGTAAATTGGAAATACTGATGTTTTACATGACTATCCTATAACAAGAACTCATTTCCTTTGTGGCTTCTGATTATGAATTTATACTTTAGTTGAATTTTTCCATTATGTAATGAAATGGAAGACAATTGTGCTAACACAAATCTCTTGTGCTTGCGGGTAGTAAGATTTGCCTTTTATGGATACTGAAAAATTAAATAGATTATAATAGCCCTGAATTTAAAAAATTGGCCTGTTTGCATTTATAATGAATATCATAGTATGGAAAAGTAGGTGTTTGGGTACCAAAATCCCTTGAATTTATAAATACATCTACATGCAAAAGCCAAGTTCTATTGGTGCCTTGTCGCCTTATCTGCTACAGCATGTTTCTCTCTATTGTCCTTATATAGCATCTTCCATGTCTCCCCTGGATTAGCGAAATGTTGATATGATAAATACTGCACTTCATGAGTTGTCCACTGCTCAATCAACTAACACTGATCCATTAGATATTTTGGATGTGTCCTAGAGCCTGCTAGTCTACCTATTAGAACTGTGGCAACGGCAGCCTATGCTATTCCAAGGTTATTCCCCAAAACTGTGATTTTTATGAACTATCATTTTATATACATTAATATTCATTCAAACAAGTTTAGTGTTTTCATGTCCATGTGCTTTCCAGAGTTTTTTTGAGTCACACTAAAGCCCAGTAATTTCTAATAATAGGATTGTATAGTAAATAGTAACTATTTCTCCTGGTCTCCACAGTGCTTATGTGTGCCTTTTTTTCAGAATAAACCGTATTGCTATGAGAAAATAAGATTTTTCTTTGATATCTGCCAAAACAAATTCTCCCAACTAACTTCTCCATGAAAAAGACAAAATTAATGTGAAAAGCCACTTCAATGTTAACCGAAGCCTGAATAATATAACTCAGATACCATTTAACAATAACTTTGAATATGTGGATCATTTTATTGAAATTGATCTACACAAAATTTGTGTTAAAATGGGGTCTCATGCTGTTAAGGACGAGCAGCATCAGCATATGTGTGGCTAAAATAGTACTCATTTTCAGAACAATACTTGTTTTTCTTTTTTTGGTAAGCTCTTTAAACAAATAAAAACAAATGTTTACATGATGCAAATATCTACTTATAAAAACTGCTATTCGGCTCCTATATTTCCCTCTGTTCTATGATATCCGGCTTCTGTGAGCAAGGATAAGTTACAGATGAGCCGGCACTTTTCCTAAGTTATAGCTCTTTTTTTGTTCTATAAGTGACAATGATCTATGATCCATTTTGTTGCTTTTTTGTAAAAATTGTGCTTCTTACATCTCCCTTTCATCTGAAATTTATGGCTTGTTTGGACCTTGTTATTTAGAACCAAATGAAAGCTTCCTTTCTAGGAATTTTGAAGACACTCCACCCATCTATGACCTAATTTGTTGCTTTTATTATTTATCGGAATTGAGCTTCTTACATCTCCTTTTCATCTGAAATTTATGGCTTGTCTGGATCATCTGGTTATTTAGAACCAAATGAAAGCTTCTTTTACTATGGATTTTGAAGATACACCACCCCATAACATGAGTTCCAGGATGTTTCAGTGAGTTATGGGAAATACTGAAACTTAGGGGTTCTCAAATTTTATTCTCTTTTATATTATCCATTTTTTTTCTTCAGTTATGTAATGTGATTGTGTCCAGATATATCCAATTTAACAAATCATGCAATCAGTAATGAGATTCAAGAACTTGTATGGAAATGATATGATAAGAAACATAAATCTTTTTACAGTATCGGCAAATGAGGAGGAGAGAGCAGGACCGGATAGCACGAATGGAAGCTGATTACGAGAAGAGAAAAAGATTGCTGAGTTTGAACTACGGAGGGAGGAAAGACTGAAAGCAGCAGAGGAGCGGACAGCCAAAAAACGCTTGAAACGCCAAAAGAAGAAGCAGAGGAAGAAAGAGAAGCGAACTAAGATTGGTAGAGGTGGTGAAGAAGCTGACAGAGCAGAGTCATCTGATGATGATGAGGGTTCAGATGACGATGACAAGTCGAAGCAATAGGGCATCACTTGTTTTTGAAGAAGTTTTTATGCTTCAGGCCACCATCCACAGCAGTAATATGGATGCTTGATGAAGGAACCCTTTGAATTCCTCACCTGTTGGCTGCGGGCAATGAACTAACGTCTGGAACTCCTGTTGCATTATGCTGAATCAGGATATTTGTTCTGTCAGTATCCTTAGCAGAGAATGGTTTCACCGCTCTCAAAACATTTGTAGGTATCTGTAAGAAGGCAAAACATTTTTAGCATCTATATCATCAGGATAGTCAATGATAGAATTATTCCTTAGCAGAGATGGAGGGCACTGGATGTTACTCGTATTATTTGTTCTGATAATTGACTTGCATGAGTACCTTTAAGGGAGCTATATGCTTTTGACCTATATCTGAATCAGTTGCATTTTTCCCCTCTCATATGTAAATATTATCATCTGGTTGGTGTTATCATAATTTTAAATGATTAAAGATGTTAGTGTGATGATATTAGTTTCATTTCCTGGATAAAGCAAGAGTACCCATATCTCTAAGATTAAAGATTTTTTTCTTTTTTTTGCTGATATTAGTTCTTTTGTGGTTTTAATAGTATTGTGCAACCTCAAAACTAAATTGGAACAAAGGCATAAATTAGTAGTAGTAATCAGAGTTACACATAATGTCCAGATCAAGGTTAGTTAAAGGTCGTCGCTTTGCATGAGTGCTGAGTACAGAAACGATGACATATCTATTTCCGTTGCAACGTGAAGATGGCACGGTTTGAGATGCTGTATGGAAGGAAGTGTAGGACCTCTCTTATATGATCTGAAGATGGAGAGAGATCCTTTTTCGGACCTGTCATCATAACAGAGGTAGAAGAAAAAGTAGTTGTTGTCAGAGAGACATTTAAAGCCGTACAGAATAGACAAAAGAGCTATGCGGACAAGCACCGCAGAGAACTACAGTTCAGCCCAAATGATCATGTCTATCTGAAAGTGTCGCCCGTGAGAGGAACATGGAGATTCCAAGTACATGGCAAGTTAGCCCCTCGTTATGTAGGACCTTTCAAGATACTCAGGAAGGTCCGAGAAGTAGCGTATGAACTGGAGTTACTAGAAAACCTGTGAGATGTCCATCTAGTGTTCCACGTCTCCCAGCTAAAAAGATGCTTAGAGGTACAATTGCCCTTGGATTTGGTGGACCTTCAGCCGGACTTGTGCTACAAGGAATACCCGATTAAGATTTTAGATACAGTCACTCGTCGACTCGGACAAAGGCTATGAAGGTCTTTCGAGTGCAATGGAATAACCACACCGAGAATGAGGCAACATGGGAAAGAGAAGATGATATCGGGGATGAGATTCATTTTAGAGTAAATTTCACAAAACCCTAGGTTTTGTGGTCCTTTTATCACAAAACTCCGGATATTATGGCTCGTGTCACATAACCATAGGTTTTATGGTCATATTGTTTCATAAACCCCACCTATATCCAGAATTGACTACTGAATATGATTTATGATTCTAACTTTTTCTTGTATGGTTATGGTCAAATTAATCAACGAAATCATCAAATTGAATACATGACAAATTTATCTTCTCACATGAAAGTTAGATACACCTATAATATTCATACTACTTCGATAGGGTGGGGCTATATGAAACAATATGATCAAAAAGCCCGGGGTTATGTGACACCGACCATAATACATGGCGTTTTGTGATAAAAGGATCATAAAACCCGAGGTTTATGAAATTTACTCTTCATTTTAAGTGGGGTATGTCCGTAACGCCTCGATTTTCAGCCAATTTAAAATACACCAAATAAATCATTTTCTTTTATTCAGGAAACTATTTTTGAAAATAAATAGGAATTAAAATCTAATTTAAACCTATAGCTAGAATATACATAGAACTTTTGAAATAAAATACTAACTCTTGAAAACTTGCTTGCTTTTCTTTTATTGCCTTGCCCTTATTTTAATTTGATTTATTTGAATTTATGTGGATTTTATTTGATTTTATGGAGTAAGAGGAAGAAGAAAGAAATAGGAAAACCTTTTAAACCCTATCGGGTCGCCCCTACCAATTCCGTCATCCCGACCCAGCCTTCCCCTCTTCTCGGTCTAGCCCAACGCCACAAGCCCCCTTCTTCCCCGTCGCGTGCACGACGCACGGCCGCGTGTCGGCCACGCCGCCGCCCGTCCGCCACTCTAGCTATCGCCGCCGCCTACGCACTCGGCGCGCACGTCGCCAGCCCCGTGCTCGCACCAAAGCCGTCGCCTCCCCTTAGCCGTGAGGGCCGCCTTATCTCCTCGCCCTCCACGTCGCACCGCGCCCGATCCCCCCACCTTTGCCGCCCACCTCCGACCAATCGCGCCGCACACTCGTCGCCTTGTGCCGACAACGCGTGGCAGCTGCTCCTCCACCTCCGCCACACGCAGCCGCCGTACCGAGCTCCGACGAGGTAGCTCATCCTCGTCCGGCCGCGCCGCCACCCCTCCCCACACCTCCGCCGTGGCTCGCCAAGCTCCGACATGCCGGTCGCACCCCCTCCGGCCGTCTCCAAGCAACGGAATCGGCGAATCCGGCAAGCCTCGGTGGCGCCCGCCTCTTGGCCCACCGTTAACCGGTGGACCGAGCACGCCGGCACGGTCCACGAGCCCGTGGACCTATTCCACAACCTTTTACAGTAGAAAACAAATTCCCAAATCCCTTTACACCTTGTTTTACAAAACCGCCATGAGCTATTCTAAATTAGTAAAGAGCCGTAGAATTTTACGGATAAGCCCTCGCCCAACTAAAATTACAATTTTGCATTTTAGCCCCTCCACTTTCTAGAAATTACCAAAATACCCTTCCTTTCAATAGAAGCCATGGCTATTTTGCAAAAACACCCTTAGACCTTCTAACAACAATAATCTGTTCAACCTAGCTCCGTTTCGGACGATTCGACGTCGTGGGAATCGTCTTAACGAACCCTAGCCCTTGGAGCCTTCCTCTTTACTCCATTTTATTTGGTTCTTTTTATTATTGTCTTTTCTATTTGTTATTTTATGTGATGATAGCTTACGTACGATAACACCATCTATAGATGAGGAGAACGAAGAGCAGGAGCCCAAGGATCTAGACTACGAGGTAAACTTTGAGGACGCGTTACGAGGCAAGATCTATCAATTCCTTGATCATAATTGATCCTATTACTCTACTTATTCTTGCACCTATTTAGGAAGCTACTCTTATATGTATTAATCCTTGCAATTATTTTACTAGAGCTCGGTTTTTGTATGTTAATGTTATCACTATAGATATGGACATTAAACCCTTATACCATTAGACCACTAGATCAACCTAGATGCTATTGTTAACTATGTTAATGATAATGTTGTAGTATTGCTTAGGTATCTGTTACTATCTATCATCATACACCTTGTTTATGAAAATGTGTGAAAATGAGTTTGGTGGTGTGTGTTGATGGGTGGGTGATTAGACCAAGCTGTGTTAAGGTGAAGATTGGAGGGAAGTTATCGGTCGTGAGCGAAACTCCTAGTACTAGCGTAAAGTACTTGACGTTTAGGTGTTGTCCATTTGCAATGGACGAGTGTTGCACTACCATATAAGAACCGGTTCTTCGGACCCCAAACCAGGCACCGGTGCCGCCCCTTTCCCCCTCTCCTCTCTCTCCCGCCAGCGCCGGCCGCCACCCGTCTCCCCCTCCTCACCACCGTCCGGTCGCTCGTGCCTCCCTCTACCCGAACCTCACCGCCGCTCCAGCTCACCGCATGCACGAGTTGCTCACCAAGCCCCGCACGCACCACCCCACCATACGCCGCCGTCGCCCGAGCTCCCGGCCGGCCGGTTCATGCGCACCGCTCACCGCCATGAGCCACCATCTCGTCCGTCGGCTCCGCCGCGATCCATAGAGCCCCGTCATGCCCTCCGCTTCCCTCCTCGCCAGCCCCGACCATCGGAACCTTTGATTCCGGCGAACCTCCCCGCGGCGCCGCCTCTCCGACCGCCACTCGCCGTCGCGGTTCGCCCCCAATCTCCCTGGGTCGTCCGATCTTCAATACACGAGTGAGATTAGAAAGCCCATACCCCTTCACCGATTTAAAATCCCGGCCGTCCATCCTCGGATCAACGGCTCACGGCCCCGTCCCCACACTAAAACCATGCGTCGCCCGGTGGACCTGGTCCACCGGTCCGTGGACTCGGTCCACCATCCTTTCCAATACGAAGATAATTCCAAATATCTCTAGAAAATCCCAGCCCGTGCAAATATGCAAATAAGCGCTCGGTCTTTTCCTGTATTATGTTCGAGTCCTTCAAACATTACGGAAAGGCCCTCAACCTTTTTGAAAATTACATTTCAAGTCTCCGAAATTTTATAAAAAGACCCCTCCGTACTTTTATGTATTTACAAATAGGTCCATGTGACCTTAAAAGTAATTACGGAAAGGCCCCTAGAACTTCCACACTTCATAACTTTTGATCCGGAACTCCGTTTCGAGCGATTCTTGCGCTCTCGTGATCGTCTCGACACAAGGAATCTTTTGCAAGCCACCATAATCTCATTCCATCATAATCTCCCCCCTGCCCCTTAATCGCCCATCTCCATTGTCCAAACTCTTGTTTTCACCGATTCTTCCGTCGTTGAAGTCCTGAATCCCGGCATATCCGAACCAAACCCCCATAATCTAGATCTTGCCCTCCTAAACTCCAACATATCCCTGCCAACCATGGGTATATACTAAACCTTCGATGATAAATGGAGTTTTATTGGAGGCGATTGTTTTCTTAATCATTTAATTTCTTTTCGGATTAGCTTCACGTATTGTAGAGGCGAGAGAATCCGAAGGAGCCCAATCAAGAGACGACGCCCGATAGCCCAAGTCTCAAGATGGATTCCGACGCCAAGCCGAGTAACGACGTGAGGCACGATTACTAAGGATATAGCGTTGCCGTGCAAGCTCTAACTATCCTTTGATGATATTTACCCTATGAAAAGTTGTATAGAACCAACTTAGAGCCTACTCTATATTGCATGCTCTCTTGAGTACCATTATTTACTTTGCATGAAATATCACCTAATTGCTTATTGGTAATTTTGTTGTTATTACCAAAACCCCGTCTTGATTGCCTTACCCTACCATCTCATAAACTCCACTTATACCGGCATTAGATGCCTAATGTATGGAATATAACTATGCTTAGAAGCACTTAGGAACCTTGCGATGATACTCATCGCCACACTATACCATATATCTATTTTGTGAAAATGTGTTAAAATGCGTTTGGTGGTGTGTGTGATGGGTGGGTGAATAGACCAACGGTGTTAAGGTGAAGTTGGATGGGAAATGTTACTAGCCGTGGGTGAAACTCCTAGTACTGGTGTAGAGTACTTGATGATTAGGTGTTGTCCATTTACGATGGACGAGTGTTTGGCCTGCTATATAAGGACCGGTTCTTCGGACCCCCAAATTGGTGATTTAGTGTACAACAACAGAACTCGTTATGGGCAGGATTGTACACCAAACCTTGGGTTACGCAGCAAGAAGTTCCACGAGGTGTAGTAGCCGATGGATGTCCAGGGATCGTTTATTTGGTGAAGTCTAGTACTTGGCACATATATGGTGGATGGTATGCTTGTGTCATACGCGTCGGATCCCTGGGCATTCTAGGTGAACTTGTGAGCGTGCCTAGTTGCGGTGGCAACGTTATGTGTTCCGTAGCTAAGAACATATATTTTGTATGTAAAGTGTACCAACCTCTACAGAGTGTATAAAACTATCCGGATATCCGTTGTCACGGTATATTGACACACCAATGACTGGTTCAAGAAGATCACCAAGAAGGCGAGGATAGTGTCACACCCGATTTCAATAATCGAAATCGGATTCATCCGTATGCGTGCCGGGATCAAGTTTTCACGCAAACAGGACAAATTATGTGATAAAAGAACAATATCTTTATTAATTTATTAAACAATTACATCAAGAACCTGTAGGTCTAAAGTAAAAGATTATATTGCAGCGGAAATTAAACTAAATGTTGGCGTCCTTCAGCTGCCACGAGAAGTCGACCGAAAGACCGTGAGGCCTAGACCACCACTTCCTCATCTCTTCGTATGATGTACCTTCATCCTTCACTTATGAATTGTGGTATGATGCAAAAAGAGAGGAAACAAACGTATGAGTACATTACATACTCGAGCAAGTGGAGAAAAGTATGACATAATTGGCTCGTTAAGAAAGGCTAACACGAGGTTAAGCAACCTATTTACTATGTGAGGTAACTCCTAGAGATCCAACAATTATCCAAACCAAGCATGTCTCCTTCCCGAGAACCGTGCATCCAAACCATTACCATCCCTCTAATCCGCGTGAGGGTCCATACCGCTGTTGACCGTGAGCACGACTGTCATGACGAGTTTTCACTCTACGAGAGGTTGTACACAATTCACCATGAGTAAGTGATTCCATCCCTCGTTGCTAGATGGACTAAAAACCTCCATTATGCCCGTGTCTGGCCAAGCACTTACACACTTCCTTCGGTGTGTGGCCAGGAGATCACTTCCAAGGCGGTTCACGGGTTCCTCCGGCTTTGTACGCGCCCACTAGGATTTCCATTCACCCGACGTGTAAACCCGTCATCGGGTAGCTTCCTTCCCTTGAGCCGGATGGTTCCGAGACCTTGTCTCTTCACCACAACTCCCACGGGACTACCAAGTATAACACCAGCCATAGCCCACTTTCCTTCGCGCGTACTCGACTGGTCTAAACCGCATACTACGCCAAGCCGTGCCCATACTTGACTCTTGGTTGTACGGTTCAACATGGATGGTCGCTCCACGAACCGGTCCTTATGATTCGGGTGATAGCATTCCATGGAACTACCGATACACCCCGACCATAGTTCCTCCACCCGTCACCAAAATCAATGTTCAAATATATAAACAAGCAACCATGATAATTATGTTAAAGTGGATTGTTAACAACATTAACATTTATCATGTCTTACACCCCATTAAAGCAAGCTAAACATGAACTACCCAAGTCTATGTCTAATTCCACCAAGGCGACAAGGACAAGTATGGAAAAAGAGGCAGGACACATAGGATTCATATTTAACACAACAATGCAATGATGTACGGATAGACAAGAAGTAGGTGCAATATGCGTCAAGGGCACTTGCCTCTTTCTCTTTTTGGCTCTTGAATATATCTTGGACTCTTGCTCTTCGAATTCCTTGCGTCAATCGTCTTCTAATTACATCGCAACGAGCAAACATGCAAATAAATATACAAAGAAACTAAGAAACATAACAATACACCATACAAAAAGACTATAAAAGATTACTAAAAGGAAGTACGCGTCACTACGATTCCGTGAGCGTAAGAATCGCCTAAATCGAAGCTACGAGCAAAAAGGCACGGAGATTTGAAGTTTTAGCGGCTAAAACGTAAAAACAGACTAAGGTAGGGGCTATTTTCTAGCTATGGAAAAGTTCAAGGACTAAGTGTAAAAGTCTAAGGGTTAATTCTAATTTCATAATACATCGGGGTTATTTTTGTAAAACTACACGATATGGTATTATTTGAGTAAAGAGGGCTAAAACATAATTTTCTAAAAGGCAAGGAGTGTTTATGTAAAAAAGGTTCTATGGCCAAATCCAAATCATTACTATTAAACAGTTTAGGGATTAAAATTATTTTACAATTTCAATATAAAGCTTATTGCCAAAAGACTAGGGTTAAAACAGAATTAAAACAAAGCTTATAGCTTATTTTATTAAATTAAGGACCTATTCGTAATTAACTATAGACTATAGGGGTTAGCACATACTTTTACCTATACACGTAAACTTGCGCACGTCAAATTAACGAGGCTACGAGGGCTAATATGCAGAAATGGCCTAACCGAGGTGCAACAGGGACTTAAACAGAAATAATACCAAATCTAGGGTTGCTTTTGTAAAAACAGGGGGCTAGACGTGATTTAAATAAACCTCGGGGCGTAAGTGTAAAACTACCAATTTACCAGGATTAAACAATTTAAAATAAATCCTAAAACCCGTGGACCAGGTGCACGACTCAATGGACCGATGGTCCGTTGGTCTACGATAGACCGGGAGCATACCGTTTCGTCGAGATCTAATCACGATCGTCCGTTTCGATCGGGTGGCTGCGGGTGGTGCTTGGCGAAACGAACGGCGATCGGCGGCGAGCAGGGCGGCGGCGCCATGGGCGTGACCTCGCCGGAGTTGTCGGAACGGTGCTCCGGTGCACGATTCTCGCGCGGACGGAGGGGGAAAGAGAGAGGTGGCTAGAGGCGGGTCGCAGCAGCCGAGGTGGACGCGGCGATATTCGGCGACGGCGTAGGAGCTCCTCGGGAGGCCGTTCTTCGTCGCGCGAGCTCGATTGGAGGCGGAGCGTGGAGGCGGTCATCGTCATGGTGTCACCCGCCGGCGGGGCGGGCTGGAGACGGGTGGCCGACGGAGAACGGGGAGGCGGCGGCGTTGTGCTCGTGTGGGCGGCGGCGGGGTGAGGGAAAGGGGAGCGCGGGCTCTAGGGTTCCACATTTTATAGGGCGCGGTGCCCTAGGGGGCGGAGTGCGCGAGCCGAGGCAACGATCGGTGGCGCACGGGCGGCGAGGAGCTAGGGTTTCGCGGGAGAGCGGGCTTGCGAGCGGGGCCGGTCCGGCGGGCAGTGGGCGGGCCATTGAGAGAGAGAGAGGGAAGGGGGTTGGGCTGGCCGAGTTTGGCCCAAGAGGCGGAGAGGGTTTTTTTCCTTTCTTTTTTCTATTCTAATTTCTACACTATTCCAAATTGAATTCAAAACGAGATTTAAATGCATTTTTCACGCGACAAAACCTACATGCAACTATTCAACAAGAATGCATTCAATGGACACATAAAACCTATATTAATTCATTTAATTTAGAAAATACTATAATTTGCACAATTAGGTTCATAAATTGTCTTTTAGAACCAAAACTCATCGAAATAAATAAAACCAATTTTATTTGTTGAAAATGCTTTGGTACTCCAAAATAAAATACTTTAAAGTAAATTAGTTATTATTAAATATTTTTTTTATAAATGATATGTATTTCTTAATCATGGACTTTTATAAATCGAATGTGTTTACAAAAATAAAACATCTTCAGAAATCATTTTCACAAAACAGACTATGTTCTTAAATTAACTATGTTTGCTCAATAAACCATTTTCACAATTCAAATGCATTTATAAATAAAACACTTTTACAATAAATCAAATCTATGTTAAATATATAAATTCAAACACTTTAGTTTTCATTTTAGGGAAACATAAGAGATTTGGCTAGAAAGCGGTTCACATTCCAAAAGTGAAATTTTGGGATGTGACAGATAGTTTGTGCAAGTGACCAGGAAAAGGTAGCCTTAATCGCACCCCAACTAGTTGGACCCACTATTGAATGGTGGGATAGCTACGAGTAATGTTGTGCCCGATGTCACTGCAGTTAGCTAGAGGGAATTCTAGCGAGTCTTCAGGGAATATCACATTCTTGAAGGGATCATGGACATGAAGAATGAGGAATTCAAGAAGCTACCTCAAGAAGTTCACTCAGCTAGCCCGCTATGCCCAAGGAGAGGTAGACAATGACAAGAAGAAGCATTAACGCTTCAAGAAAGGCATGTGTGGACCCATCGGGACCCACGCCATTCGGAACATCTACCCGGACTTCAACACTTTGATGAACCGCTGCATACCGATGGAGGAATCCATCAACATAAAAACAATGACCGTAAGCGCAAGTTCCAAGAGCGCTAGTCACGGACAACCCACTGGTAATGCCTAGAGGTTTCCGGCTCGTCCCGTGATGCGATACCGCATTGGTGGTACGAGTCGACCACCCGCACCCCATCAGGACCCAAACTAGAGCTATGCCTCTACTCGGAGGAGCAACGCTACTATCAACCGGACCTAGAACAATGCAAATAAAGGTTGCTACCACTTTGGTGAATTCACCCACAGGATTGCCATGTGCCCCTATAAGAACACGGTAATCAAAGCCCCGTCGCCTCAGCAGCCAAGCTGCAGGTGCTCCCCAAGCACCGGACAACCCCGACTTGCTCGGAGCTACAATCGTGGAAATGTGAACCGCATTGTTGTTCAACAAGTCGAAGATGCGCCGGATGTTATACTTGTTGAGTACCTACTCAATTCTACCATTGCAACAATTCTGTTTGATTCTGGAGCTTCACATTCGGGCATTTCTTCGAAGTTTGTTCTTAAACACCATATACCCAAAGTTGCACTTAAATACCTCTATTAACCCAATCCCCGAGAGCCACGATAAAATGTCGATATGGTTGTTTAGGGGTAGAAATCATTTTAAGTGGGGTATCCTTTAGAGCAGACTTAGTAGTATTAGAAACTCAAGGAGAGGATGTGATACTTGGAATGAACTGATTAGCCAAGCACAAATGAAACATATCATGTGTAGACCGTACGATGATAGCCATCAGCCATCAAGGAATACCAGTGATTTTCAAACCTCGCAGATCGGGAGTAGGAAATATGCTATGCCACATGGACACCCCCACCTTAGAATCAATACCCATAGTAAAGGATTACCCATATGTATTTCTCGAGGAATTACCCGAATGCCCCAGATCGGGAAATTGAGTTCGTCATTGACTTAATTCCTGGATCTAGGCCCATTGCCAAGAGACCCTATAGGATGGCAGCTAATGAGTTAGAAGAACTCAAGGAACAGGTTAGCGAGACTTGCAAAGCAAGGGATATATAAGACCTAGCTTATCCCCACGGGAGCACCTGTTCTCTTTGTGAAGAAGAAAAATAGAAGCATGAGAATGTGTCTGGACTACCGTTCTCTTAATGAAGTAACCATTAAGAATAAGCACCCACAACCCAGGATCGATGATCTCTTCGATCAACCGAAAGGAGTCAAACACGTCTCCAAGATCGACCTCGGATCGGGATATTACTATCTAAAAATCGGAGAAACCGATGTCATGAAGACAACCTTTGTCACCATATATGGCCGGTTTGAGTTCAACTGTTATGCCATTTGGATTGACTAATGCCCCATCCTACTTCATGAACCCGATGAACAAGATATTCATGGAAGAGTTAGACAAGTTCGTAGTAGTCTTCATAGATGACATACTCATCTACTCCAAAAGCGAGGGAAGAACATGAGAAGCACTTGAGCATAGTGATGGACCACCTTAGAAGCCATCAAGCTGTACGCCAAATTCAGTAAATGTGAATTCTAGTTGAAGGAAATTGGATTCTTAGGCCATGTAATCAACACCAAACGACTAGCGATGAGACCTCGCAAAAGTTGAAGCTGTTAAGGATGGGAGACAACCCAAGAATGCCACCAAAATTAGAAGCTTCTTAGGATTGGCAGGTTGTTACCGAGAGATCCATTGAAGGATTCTCCAACATTGCCAAGCCAATGGTGGAACTCACCCATCAGGACACCATATTCTAGTGGAGTTCATAGTGTGAGAAGAGGTTTCAAGAGTTGAAGAAAAGACTCAATGAAGCCCCAACACTCACTTTGCCCGATATCCACAAAAAATTCGTGGTCTATGTGATGCATCCCGAAGTGGATTAGGAGGTGTGCTCATGCAAGATAACCGAGTTGTTGCATATGTCTCAAGACAACTCAAGCCACATGAGCAGAACTATCCGACACATGATTTGGAACTAGCAGCCATAGTGCATGCACTTAAGATTTGGAGACACCTGCCTCATTGGTCATGAAGATGCAACTAGGCCCCCTAGTGGGTTTTGGTGATAAATGACAAAGAATTAAAACTTCTAATGTGATCTTAAGTACATGTGTAGGATATCAAAAGAACAATACCCACAATGTGAGAAAGTCTACCCATCCTACAAAAGATGATCGTGTACTCAAAAGCAAGAGTCAAAAGAATAGATTTGTATCTTTTGAGTATAGGTGTGTCAAACTATCAAGATGGGTGAAACGATCTTACATGCGAGGAAAGAATGTGCTCTAGCTATCAAAATTAGCTTGGAAACCAAAGTGTCCAAAAAAGCCAAGTCCAAAAAGCCAACCAAAACCTAATTCCATCTTCTAGGACGGAAGTTCCGTCGGTTCCGGAGAGTTTGGGACGGAAGTCCCAACTCGAACGGAAGTTCTGTCCCGGGAGTTGCGCTTCACAAGTTCACCATCGACGGAAGTTCCGTCATGTTTGACGGAAGTTTCGTCGGTTCCGAGATAGTTTGGGACGGAAGTCCCAATTCGAACGGAAGTTACGTCTCGGCACTTTTCTCCCTTTGTCTCACGGGGGTGACGGAAGTTCTGTCACAAACAAAAGTTCCGTCGAGCCCGAACTTGACCTAGCAACGGCTCTTTTGAGCCTCCAATATATAAGGCTTTCCCTAACTCGTGAGCAAAGGTGCTGATGCTTTTTGAACTCCCTAATCTCGCTCAAGCTCTCTCTCTCTCTCACTCCTCTCCACTCTCCTTGTGATCCAAGGCCATTTGAGAGAGTCTCCGTAACATCCTGGCCCGGAGCTTAATAGGATTGATAGAATACTCATGTCAACAAGTTGCAACTTCTTTTCCGGAAGCTCATCTCAAAAGAACTCTAAGGTTAAGCGTGCTTGGCTTGGAGCAATTTAGGGATGGGTGACCGACCAGGAAGTGATTCCGGGTGTGCATGAGTGAGGAAAAGTGCGCGAGAAAAGACTAGAGTTGGTGCCGTAGGGAACTCTTGAGGGCCTATTAAGCTGCCGGAGGTAAGCGGGCCCGGCACGGAGTGGCGGGCGTTACGGATGGTATCGAGCCGACTCTCACGGTTTCACGGGCGCGTGTGTTGCACGTGTGCGAGCATGGTGTGCATGGCTGGTGTGGGCCCGGAGTGGTCACCCGAGCATGGCACATGCGCCGGCGATGGACACACGGAGGTGGCCAAGAGAGGAAGTTCTCGGCTCAGGGTTGACCGACGAGGACGTCGGTCTTCTAAGGGGTGAGTGTGTAACATCCCGACCCAGGGCTTAATAGGATTGATAGAATACTCATGTCAACAAGTTGCAACTTCTTTTCCGGAAGCTCATCTCTAAAGAACTCTAAGGTTAAGCGTGCTTGGCTTGAAGCAATTTAGGGATGGGTAACCGACCAGGAAGTGATTCCGGGTGTGTATGAGTGAGGACAAAGTGCGCGAGAAAAGACTAGTGTTGGTCCGTGGGAAACTCTTGAGGGCCTATTAAGCTGCCGGGGGTAATCGGGCCCGGCCCGGAGTGGCGGGACGTTACGGTCTCCATCTTGAATCCAAGCTTGATAGCATCACCCCAACCTAGAGCACATCTTCCCTTAGCAAGCAATCTCGATTTTACTTGTTACTCTTAGAGATTCGTTCTCCTAGATTGGCTAGGTGTCACCCTAGAGCTCCCAAGATTGTGGTGAGCCTTGGGAAGTTTGTGAATGTTGTGATTCGCCTCTGCAAGGAAAGGAATCAAAGGAAGAAGAAGAAAACCCAGTTTGACCTTTGTGGCCACTTGGGGAGGATTAGGATTGAGAGAGACCCGGCTCTTCGTGAGCTCCTCAACAGAGACGTAGGAACCTCTTTGTGACGGGTCCAAACTTTGATGAAAAGTCTTCGTGTCTCTCTTGCGTTTTTGTAGTGTGCTTGTTTACCTTCCCTTAGGCAATTCTTGTCCGATCTACTTGTTTGTGGCGTGTCTATCAAATTTCTACAGGTACAACATTTCTAGGAGGTGAAGGAAGGTTTCCATTCAAGTGGAATCGTAAGATTCCTCTTCGATAAATTGCCTATTCACCTCCCCCCCCCACACCCCCCCACCCCCGCTCTAGGCAACTTTCAATTAGTATCGGAGCATGTCTTCTCGTGAAGAGCCTAACCGCTTGAGAAGCAAAGATGTTGGGCGAGTTTGCGGATGAGGTGGAGAATGATCCAAGCAAGAAGAATGGTGGGGATCCAAAGAATGGATCGGATGTGGACAATTCGGACTGCAATCCATTTGCAGGAAGTGGCTCGAAGTTGGATACAAGGTACAACTTCAACTACGATGATGTGGCCAAGGTAGTGGAAGGCTACCTTGGTTTGATAGAAGATACTTTAGTTGGTACAAGCATAGGATGAAGATGTATTTGTTGTCAATTGGTCCACCGGTATGGGAAGTTGTGGAGAAGGGCTTTGTGTTGGAGGACAAGGAGAAACTCACCGTTATGGATAACGTGCTTATACATCGCAATGCACAAGCCGTGTCGGCTATGCTTTCCTCTTTGAGTCCAAAGGAGTACTCTAGAGTGTCCCAGCTCGAGAATGCCAAAGCTCTTTGGGACAAGCTTATTGCCGTTCATGAGGGAGTTGATGTGCTTGAAGAAGTCAAATATGCAAGTGTTGAAGAATCAATTCAACTTCTTTGTCATGAAGAAAGGAGAAGAGCTCCAACAAACACATGATAGACTCTTGGACATTATGAATGAGAGGAGGTCACTTAGAGATGATGTGACCGATCAAGAAGTGAATCTCAAGCTTCTAATGTCACTAAGGGTGTGGAACTCCACACTATGCATCATCATTGAAGAAAAGGAAGGATTTGATAGATTCTCCACGGATGAGGTGATTGGAAGCAATCTTGCTCATAAGAGTTTGATGATGAAGGAAAGAGAGTAAGTGTGCTCATAGGGGATGAGAGCACAAGCAAACATGATGTGGCACTCAAGGCCAAGAAGAAAGATGTGACATCCCGTGTCAAACTTGGGGTTAATTACGGTGTCAACCTTGATAATCACCCGGTTAGGCCATGGTTAAATTAATTACCCAGTTAAAATTTTCAGAAAAAGGAGAAAAATCCCCAATTTAATTGGAGCAAAACCCAACCTACACAAACATAAAAATTTATAACTATGATTGTGACAGACACCGCCTCACGAAGAGTCGTTTCCGTCACTAGGATCATCATGGGTGGCATCACGCGCTGTGATACCCGATATTACAACATACAAACATAAGCATGATACAATGAATATAAGTACAAGTCTCTTACATTCATCCCAAGTACAATAGTACATCGTAGTCTCATAAGCACCATTTCCGTCACCAAGATCATCATGGGTGGCATCACGCGGCTGTGATACCCGATATTACAACATACAAACATAAGCATGATACAATGAATATAAGTACAAGTCTCTTACATTCATCCCAAGTACAATAGTACATCGAGTCTCATAAGCACTAGAAGCAAATAAGTTTGAAAATTAACTAAACAAGTGGAAGCAAATAAGATGCAAACGCTCTCTCGGTGATACATCACGGGGCACCCGCAGAGACAAGCGTTTCTGCCCTGGAACACCATGCCGGCACATCATCATCACTACTCCTCCGGACCGCACTACTCCGAAAGGGCCTTGATGTCGTCTAGAGGGGGTGAATAGGCGAAACCTGAAATTAACACAACTTTTTCGCACAGGTTAGTTCAACCCGGTCCGACCTCCTTGTCAACCTCGGTCGGACCTCCTTGCACGAGCGAGTTGCGTGCACCCTAGTTCAACCCCGTCCGACCTCCTTGTCGGGCGGTCGACCGCCTTACACCGGGCGGACACGGGTCGGCTCTCCAAAATGAATCCTAGCTCAAACCAAAACTTGAGGTGATGCTCCGTAGGTTTTCCTTAGCACATACACAAAGTATCTGCACACAAGTCAGCACACCAAAGTAGATCGAAGCGGAAGCACAAATAAGCTAGAAAACAAGAGAGGTGGAGACACTCGAATTTGTTTACCGAAGTTCGGAATCACTCGAACGTGATCCCTACGTCTCCGTTTGAGGAAGCTTGAGCTGCTCACTAGCACGCTCCAAGCCGGGTCTCTTTCAACCACTTCCCTCAATCCAGTATCTTGATCTTTTCCACACCGGAGGCAAGATCACAAACTTTTCCAAGGCTCACCACAAGCTTGGAAGCTCTAGGGCGATGCCTAGCCGTCTAGGAGGCTTCACCTTCAAGAGTAACAAATGAATCTCGAGTTGCTTGACGTAGCTCAAAGTGCTCAAGGCTAAGGATTTGCTCACTTTTGCTCACACACTCAAATCTCTCAACCCAACTAAAAGATATTGCTCAAATCACTTGGATCTCACAAAGAGAGGTTGGGGAGAGCTCAAATGGCCGTTGGAAAGCTATAGAATCGGGCAAGAACCAAGCAACAATCAAAGGGAGTGATGTAGGGCTATTTAAAGGCTTTTTCAAAAACTAGCCGTTGGAGCCGTCGAGCTCGGGCGGTCCGACCGCCTTGACAGGGCGGCTCGACCGCCTTGCACCGGCGAGCAACCAACCACTTGACGCAAAAACCTCCACAAACCACAAACTTGATTGCTCAACCCACTCAAACTAACTATGCTTCACTTCTAAGGCCAAAAACTCACTAACCTAAAAGTTGTCTCCGGAAAACTTAGTTCAAGGCGGTCCGACCTCCTTGATAGGGCGGTCCGACCTCCTTGACCTACTAACCCAAAAACTCGGTTCAAGGCGGTCCGACCTCCTTGACAGAGCGGTCCGACCTCCTTGACCTTGCAGAACACATTGTTTAGGGTTTAGGTCACTCGGATTGGTTTCTCTCTAGGATTTTGAGCTCTTTGACATCGTCATTCAACACATGTTGCATCCCTCTTGATAGTACGGCATTCCTATACTCAAGAAATAGATAAAAGCTATTTTTCTTCCACTTGAGCTTGTGATAGAGGCATATGCCGAAATTCTTCATATTTCGCTTCTTGAGGGTTGACAACAATTCTTTACTTAAGCATATCCACCTTGAGCTGATGACCATAGACTTTATCAACAAATAGACAAAACTCCATATTTTATCCATGTCACCTCTTCTTTCTTGATTCATAAATAATTGACACTAGGAAATATGCAATCTTCCATGTCCTTTCCGATTCGTTGGATTCAACATCCACTTACTCTTCTCCACCACAAAGGTTCTTCGGCGCCAAGCCTCTTGCTTGCCCTTCTCCAATGTATGGTCCATCGCAGCTAAGTTCTTGCTAATCCTTCATCAAACTTACCATCAAGATCGACACATTTCTTTGCATCATCCATTAGCACACGCTTGATATTCATCTTCATGTTGTATTGATTTTTCGTTGTGATATATGTTGCTTGCTTGATATGACGCCAAGAATTCAGTCACCAATATGAATATGGTGATACTTTCAATTTCCAATATGAGACATATCAACAGGCTTCATTTCTCTTCATGTGACACATGGTATAATATTTTCATGGTCGATCATCCATTTGGCTTCATCTTCATCATATTCTTTTCATATGGAATACAAGAATATACATGTGAAATATCCATATACATCCATGTCTTGATACAACAATGTTCACAATAATTTTACAAGACATATTCCTGTTACAACTCAGCAAATTATATTAGCTCTTTAATCGTGTTGTCATCAAAACACCAAAACCCACTAGGAGGCCTAGATGCACTTTCACACTCCTAGGTGTAGTGGCCTCCGTCCGAGAACCGATCCTGCCGGACGTCATCTCCAAGCATCCCGCTCCTCGCTCGACGGGGTCCTCCGAAAACCACATAGAGCAAAGCTCGAGCAACTAGAGCTCGAGCAAGATCGACCCGTCAAAGTGGCCATCTACAGCCGACTCCTAAACATGCAAAGGCCAGTTGGATAGGATAATTAAGCACTAAGCTGGCCTACCAGTGAATCATTGCTTTCGACTTTTAGCAGTTTAATTAAGTTGCTCAAAAGATTAAATTTAATTTGCACTAAGCTACTGCATTACATGTTTCCAAACAAGTAATTAAGCAATACAGCAGTTAATCATAATCATCATCTTCTTTCTCTTCTTACTACGTTCCGGCGCAGGGACAAGTGGTACTCGTTACTCGTGAGGGGCAGCGATTCGAATCGATTTACATCGTGCAGGAGAGACCTGATTGCACGTCACATACGCGCTTCCCGGAAGCCGCATGAGACAACCTTTCCCAGCCGGCACTCGTAGTGTTAGTCGGGCCTAGCTCCCCTAGAAGGGTCCCCCACGTGATGTTGTCCCGGACGTCAGCTCCGTGAGTAGATTGCTCCCTTCTCTCCTCAAATTCCTGCCAAGTAACCAAGGGAGTAGGGTATCTCTCGAACATACAAGCAACCATCGGTACGTCGGTTTACTAGGCCCATTAACTCCAGCATGCATACAGTACGTTCAAACTTAATCCACATGGGCCGGACACGACGCGGTCCTTGTGTGCACGAGACGGGGCTACCACCTTGAAGAATCTTTCAGTCCTTCACTTTCCACCCAAGTTGCCCGTCCGGCCTCCAATTTCCATTCTCTTCTCAAATACTTAGCATCGTGTCCGTAAAGGTGATTGTCCTATCTACGAGTGATCTCCGTACCACTCGACGGATCATCGTCCTATTTAAGCAAGTATCTAGTGTAGGGCAAACGGATATGGACATCAAGATCCTACCGTATGCTAGGTTTTCATCACAACTCCTGTAGACCCAATGCACAATACAGACCTACAAACACAGTGATGAAATTAAAAAACTTAATTAAATAGGTTGTGCACCGGGGCTTGCCATGAGCTTGACCCCGAGCAGCTGGGTCAGCAACAACAGTAGCTTCGGCTCCTCCTCGCCGGTCACCGCGTTCACCACCGTAGCTACATGATGCAAAGGCGATGTGTGAAATTGATGAAAACCTGAGTTGAATATTTTATGGAATACATGCGAATTTCATCAAGTACACGTAATTTGTGAGTATAAAATAACTTGGTGTCCAGCGAGGTGAAATGATTTAATTGCGATTAACCAATTTAATTTACTTCATCAACTCTCATGAAGCATTTAATCATTATCACATGTGCAAGAAAGTAATTCATTAATCCTAGCAATATTGGTCATAGTCGTTAGACTAACCAAGGTCGCTCACTTCATAGTGGTAAAGAAGACCTACAGAGGAGATAAGTTAGCTCAGCTATATATTGACAATATACTGAAGCTACACGGAGTGCCATCCCAGATAGTGTCAGACTGAGATACCCAAGTCACCTCTCATTTCTTGGAAAGCTTGCATGATAAGCTGCAGAGAAGACTTGACTACAACTCGGCCTACCACCCCCAGACTGACGGACAAACCGAGCGAGCAAACCAAATTCTCGAGGACATGTTGCGAGCCTGCGTACTGACGTACGGAAAGGATTGGGAAGCAAGCCTGTCTTTCATAGAATTTTCCTACAACAACAGTTATCAAGCCAACATCAAGACTTGCCGGTAGATAATCAATTCGGGCAAAACCGGTATCCGGTCACTACGAGAACGGCTTTAGTTGCTGTCTTCTTTTCCTGTGAGAATCTTGTTAATGCAGGTGTGGAGGATATATCCGGAAGTTAGGTTGTGATGGTTCCTTTCATGGGTGCAAGCGTTCTGAAGGTCACATCAATGGCAGTTGGAAGGTTTAGCTCCCAGCTGCATGCTTTTGGAGATGGACGTCTTTGACAAGCTGATGTTGATATGTTCGTGTTGATGACAATGTTCATAGCTAGGACAAAATTAGTGGAATTACTCATGCTTCTTGACATTGAAATGAACAATTCATTTTTTTAACCGTATTAGCAATAAGAAGAGAAGTGTGTTTTCTACTGTACTTTGCTACCTCTACTCTGTCGCATCCAAACTCCGCGATCACTCTCACAATCTCTCCGTTGGGCCATGAGTTAGGCTTCAGGGTTGGTGTCACATTAAGATCTCCCTGGGACCTCCAATGCATATAACACCATAAAAGTGCTTGAGTCTATAACCCACCATCGTCTGCCTCCAACACCCCATGCAACCAATGTACACGCAGCTCGAGTAGCTCATTTAGTTAGATTCGTTATGGTGAAACTTGAATGGGTAAGCCATCACACACACGCTCACGCGCGAGACTTGAGCAGCTGCTCTCTCTCCGCCCTGTTGTACATTACTGAAATACAAATAACTAAATTTGAATATTATTAGGCTAAATGTTACTGGAAAGTTTCAACGTTTGAGTTTGACACTACGTGTTCTTCTTATTGTTTTGGGGGAGATGGATTATGTGTTCTTCTAATCTGACATATCGCAAAATTTCAGAATAATTTGTTATCAGTCAGTTAACCTCATGGTACAAAAAGTCAGGAACAAGATTAGTTGAAGGTCACTAACACGAGTACTGAAAGGTACGGTCGGCTTGCGACTGGCTTCATCAAGCAATGCAGCAATAAGCACTTGATTAATAAGTGAAGTCTGAATACATTTGGATCCAAGGGTCGGATGTATAATATTTTCGAAAATAGTAGTATTTTCGAAAAGGGATATGTCCGTTTCAGCTGCAAAGTCATATATACCATAAAATATATAAACTGGTAGCCGATCACAACAAGAAACGGCTTTTCTTCTTGTCTTCTTCCTTGGAAGAATCCTTCCGAGTTAGGTTGTGATGGTGCCATCCGTTAGAATTCTGTGGGACACCGTTAGAAGTTTGTTTGGCATTTATTTTGCACATTTGTTTAAAATTGTGCGATTATAATTCAAAAATTTTGTAACTTTTATAAGAACACTGTGCGCTGCTCCAAAAGGACTAAAATGGGTTGAGCCAATTAAACTTGTGCACATGCATGGTTTTGCAACAAAAAATGTAGTGGATAGGTGGCTATTTCGCAACAAAAAAAACTTATAAGTGGGAACCTCAAACTTTAAATGATTTATAGGATGGTTTATGCAAGTATCTTTAAAACCAAAATATTAATTCTGAATACACTTCAATTGACTATCAATAAATAAAAGGAAACAAATATTATATCTTTGACAGTAGTTTGTTAGTTTGATCTTGTTAGCACGTCGCTTTTCAATTGCAGAGAACAACGAATCTAGCCATCTGTCAGTTATCACTTATGTAGTGTGCTGCTTTTATCTATATTCAGTTTCATCATGTCTTGGGTTCAAGTGGGCGGAAGCAAAGGTTTGTGGTGCGCATTGCTGTTGTTGCTACAAATTTAAAGGAATTCAAAGTGTAGTTATATTTAGATGGTATTCAAGGTTTGGCTCTCGGGCACACGTGCAGCCAGCAATTGCAAGCAAAATGGGGAAGGTAGGTTGCGTCGGAATCCAAGCCGATCCTAATGATCAAGATGGAGGGAGAGTAGACATCAATCATTTACGGGTGAATGACGGATTGTGCTCAATCGGCACACAAAAGTCGTAAACGAAACTAGCTAAAGCGCCAAACGACAAGAGTTTGAAAGAAACGCGACACCATAGTCTAGTTAGATGACGGAGTAGTGCTCCAGTTGTTTAGCCACCACTGGAAGCACAGTACTCCAATGATATTAGATTTAGTTGCAACTCTTGTTTATGTAGTCCGCTGAGGTGGTTTCAGGAGACAACGAAAGATTTGGAGTCAACTAACTAGCTAGGATTAGGATTGGGATGAGGATGTGTGTACGTTGGGCTAATAAAACAAAATTGCCGTGGCAGCAGTTAGTCAAAGTAGCGGTCAAGGTGCGTGACAACTAACAACCGGCATGCGCACGCAAGCTGGGTGCATGCCATATTATTGTCGAATTCTACAGCCACCTGGCCAATTAAGCTAATGCCGTGGATAG
Source organism: Chloris gayana (assembly GCA_031894775.1). Classification (NCBI taxonomy): domain Eukaryota; kingdom Viridiplantae; phylum Streptophyta; class Magnoliopsida; order Poales; family Poaceae; genus Chloris; species Chloris gayana. The sequence goes on from JAUNZO010002565.1 coordinate 64,897, forward strand.
GCATGCATTGTCGGCCCATATTTTATTACTACTACTAGGCTAGGCGGCAATATGTGCACCCATGCAAAGCACGTGTTTCGCGAAGAACGCCAAGTCCTTGTTCATCAGCTTGGGAACGACTCCCATGTAGGATTCAGTCCCAACCTGATTTGAGTGAAACTAGCTCTATCAATCAATCCATGTCAATGATTAGATCCAACTCAAGACATTCGTCACTGGTGGAGTCATGGCATAAGACAAAAGAGGAAGAGAGAAGCAGGGCATGGCTCTGTTCCATTAGGTTAGGGTGTTGATTTGGTTTTGGATTTCCGAGGCATGGAACATGCCAAACCATGTTTGGTTGAGACCAATCTAGATCCAGTTGAATAGCCATTTCTAACTAGGTCTGGTCTGGGCTGGATCCAGGACAAATCGTTCCATGTGATTCCATGTGGAATGAGCTATGTTTCAACCTTTTCAGCCTAGAAAGGGAGAAGAGACCAGATCAGGGGGACTTGTGTATGCGACAAAATAAACTATTGTGCTCTTTTAGATTATATTTACATACCACTCTTGCTATTTCACTCTTTAATAAAACATACATTTTTTAGATAACGGAGCGAAGTTCCTGCCTCTTTAATAAAACATACATGAAAGTTGAAGTTCCTATCAGCTTCTCTTTTCTGTCTTAATAGGCACTGACGCATAACCGTAGCCAAAACGTAGTGACACTGACGTCCCAACTGAGAAACAGAAACAATCATGTCCTGATTTCAGCTCAATCACTTTTTTATTTAGTCCATACCATGCGAAGTTAATCGAGGCTCTCAACTCTCTTCTGCAAAACGAAAAAAAAAATTAACGTCAGCATTGCAAAAAGTTAGAAAGAGAGGGGTGGCCTCTTGTGCCAACATGTCAAGGGGGATATATGGTAACCATTGGCCTTTTGCATCGTGAATCTATTCGTGGCATGTACGTACGGGAAACTTCTACGGTGATGTAGAGCACATGTAATCCATGCAACAGGCATCCAATTCACCGAATAAAATCAAAAGCAGGAGACCAGGGGCGATGCCTATTATAAGAGGAAACTGATCATCCATGAGAGTGGCAGGAGAGTCAGATGGAGCGTGACGGTCCGTGCCAACTGGCACGCAACAAACAACGGCCAAATTTAAAACGAACGCAACGAATTTGGCAGCTATATTAGCTGGGCGCGCGACGGCGATGCGGGTCAAAAAGTTTTGCCGGCCGGGCGAAGCAGAGCCATGCACGTCCGCGTCAGATCAGCCAAACCGGCAATCAAGTAACCGTGCGCACGTCTCCTCTATTCAACTGCACATCACAGAAAGTTGTTCGTTTCAGTGTGATGGATGCCTCCTTGTTACTATATAATTATGCCTGGTCATCAGCCTTGGATATTAAACAACGCAGCCATGATGTTTTCTCAGCCCACTATGTCCTCCATTTCACTCTAACTTCTTCAAAATGACTCACATAGCAAACTACACACTGTTCTTTCCGTTTTTATTATTATTATGTGGTTATTTGTTGCCAACAGAATTAACCAACTTGTACAAAAGAAAATGAGCCAAGGAAGCGCATAGCTCAGATCGGGGTCATCTTTGTCAAACTCGCTCAACTTTGCCAAGATTGGGGCGGTAGAATGAAGAACTACCTCCGTTCGGAGATATAAGCATTCGTTGACTTTTAGAAATCACGTTGACCACTCGTCTTATTCAAAAAAAATTACAAATACAAACGTAAAGAAGTCATACTTCTAAGAATAAATTAAATTATCATAAAATAAATAATTTTTTACAAATATTTTAAATAAGACGAGTGGTCAAATGAGATGTCCGAAAGACCACAAATGCTTATATTTCTAGACGGAGGGAGTAGTACATTCTCAATGTGAAGTTGTGGACACCATCATTTAATTTTTAGAAGTTCTATGCATCCAAAATACTAGTCGTTATTTTTTCTCAAGTAATGACCATTAGTTGTAGGGTAGTTTAATAATTGCACTAGAAATTAACTAACTTAACCATAATAATAAATTATATTTATTATAAATATATTATTAACTTATTACTAATGATGAATTGTGTTTATTACAATTATATTATTTTGATGATATTACCCTTAGTAATAGTCATGAGTTGTTCATTCCTGAAATTAAATCTACACCATTGGATTCAACTAATAAACATAAGTTGTAAAAAAATAGTGATTATTATTTTAGACCATAAAACGCCTTAAAACAATAAAACACCGTTTCAAATTAGTTCCCACAACCTGTTGCATCTTCAACCCTTTTCGGAACCCAAACCAAAGCCTCTTAAGAATGTTCAGAAAATTAATGTTTCAAAGAATGATCAGCTTGGGTTGCTTGTTGGAGGCCAGCTGATTTGGCCGTGCCTGCCGACTTACTTGACCCCGTGACGTCAACATCTGCTCGGTTGGACGTCGCAGCTGGTACATGATCGGCAACCGTTTCAGATGCAGCAGCAGGTTGCCTGCGGAAAATGTCATCTCTTCTCTAGGCGTTACAGCTACACGAGCCGTTGCTTTCGTTCATGGTTCCCCTGGAACTACGCAAACTTTAGCACCGGGGGGACCGGACTGGACCTCCTAACAGAAAACGGCATATTTGTTTCAGCTTTTAATAAGTTGTCAGCTAAAGGATGGGTCGTTGGTCTCTCCACACTCTGCGTTTTTCTTTCCTTATTTGCTTTCTCGTGAAAGCCTTCCGGTCGTACTACTATAGCTATGTATATATATATACAGGTAGCAAGCATATTATGTCTGTGTTTGGGTTTCTGTTGGGTGGTCAGGTTCAGATTCAGGCGGCGGATGGGGTTTGCCTACTGACGACGACGATATATGCAACAAAGGTAGTTAGTGGAACAAGTGAGCAATCAACTAACTGCCCCCGAAAAGAACACGTAACCAGAATACCTGATGCAAACGCCCAAGCAAACCCTATATTGTGGTTCAGTACATTCAAGGATCGAGTGGTACCCAGCAACAACCAGCGCAGACTAGTGTACAAATTAAAGCATCCATCATGCTGCGTTGCCTGACCTCATCAACGGAACAAACCGACACACAAGACTCGGGGTGATCCTCCAATTCTCTGTATCGCCTGAAAACAGGACGTTCTTTTATTAATTAAGTTGCACCAACAACCATGACTGTTGATCCCCGATATTTTCTTCTTCACAACAATGATGATGGCGATGGTTCCCTCCCCAAAACACCAAAATCCTCAGAGGTGCTGTGTTCTAGGAATGCTTGCATTCCAGTGTTTGTAATCTGTCGCTAAGGAATACAAACACATCTTTATAAAAAAAGTCACCTAATAATAGCTCTTTTTGTGCTACCATTATTTTGGCTTATCTTCTGTCCAATTCCATTGTCGCTGTCATATACACTCCAATTCTAAGAGCTAATTCTCCGTAGACCTCATTACTGTTTCAAGACTACTACACACTGGGGCTGTTGTGTATCGTAGTCCCATCCATCTAAAGACAACTAGATATATGACCACGACTAAAAAATATCCGACTGAAAGTTACCATCAGCTTGCGACCGGCTCCATCCAGCAATAAGTTCTTTTTGTGAACACCCAAAACCTTTGCGTGTAAGACTTTATAGAAGAAGAGAATGTGCAAAGATGCACGAAAGTTTGTTTACAACATCGCTGATCATCGGAGCCAAACTAGACTAGAGATGGAGAACTCCCGCTATCAAGAGCGGTCGGTACCTAATTTACAAACTGAGCTACCTGGCCACCGAGCAAGCTTGTTGAGCCATGTTGTTGCGTAGCGGCCGAGGCCCAAAGATTGGCCAGGCATCCAGCAGTAAGCTCTTGATTAAGTGAAGTCCGAATACATTTGGATCCATGGGTCGGATGTATAATATTTTCGAAAATACTAGTATTTTCGGAAAAGGAATGTCTGTTTCAGTTGCAAAGTCATATACCAATATAGAATCAATCACTGAAACTGGTAGCCGATCACAACTAGAAACTGCTTTTCTTCTGGTCTTCTTCCTTGGAAGAATCCTTCCGAGTTATTAGATTATGATGGTGCCATCCATGGAAGGTCACATCCACGTCATTGTGAAAAGGATTGGCTCCCTGCTTGCTTTGGAAATGAAGAACGTTTGGACCCAAAATGAGGGTTGGTGTGCATGTTGTGCTTCGTTTGAGATATACTCTTATGTTTTTCCTAGTGATGGGCGTCTATACGTATTTGTCGGTGTGTGAGCACACCTCCAAATGGGGGCCTGTCAAGGCTCCTTCCGATAGAATCGGGGAAGGACGGATTTACTTTTGCTAGCGCGGAAGATTAAACGAGCGAAGAACACGGAGGATTTGTCCGAGGTTCGGGCCGCAAGTGATGCGTAATACCCTACGTCCCGCTTCGTGTATTAGTTGTTGTCTGTCCCTTACAAGAGAGCACCCCCCCCTTTTATAGAGCAAGGAGGGGAGCACTGTACAAGTACCCGGAGGGGTACCCGGACGCCCTGTGGAGGTCCGGTCCTTCCTTGGGAAAACCCGACCGGATCCCGACAGAATCTGCTGTAATCTTCTTTGCCGGATTTGGACGTCGGGCATCTTCTCTCCTATTGGTTCCGAGTCCTCCCGGCGCCGTAGCAGCGCGGCTTCCCGAGACGCGGCGCATGGGGAAGGCGCGCGCACGTCCCGTCGGGCTGCGACCGTTGCCGCGAGCACTCGAGTGCCGCATTAACTCCGGATGGTTGGGGCGCTAGAGGAAGTTACCGGAAGCTTCCTCCCCTTGACGCCCCCACTCCTCCGGTTTGCGCGGGCCTCGTGGGCTTCGTGGGCTTCGTGGGCTCCCTCGCTCCGCGGTCGCCGCCTTCATGCGTGGGCCGAAAGCGGCCCACGCGCGGTTAGGGGGACCCCCAATCCCCCTACACCGACAGGAGCCCTCGGCCCCGACCACCGACCCGCGGGGCCGGAGCAGGGATTGGGGCCACCCGTCAGCGCCCGGCGCCGGTTAGGTTACTTCGAGATGCGGTTAACGAGGGCGGTGCCGCTTGGGCTGCCGAGGCGCGATCGTTCCGAGGCAGCGCGACGCTTCGGTTCGCGAGTGGTGGGCCCGCCCGAATCCTGCGCTTAAGTACGAGACGGGCGGCCGCCCAAGGCACGTCTTCCACTTCGCCTTTCGCCTCCCCAACTTCTCGGACTCTCACACTCTTGTGCAACCGCTCGTCTCCGTCTTTGACGATCCGCACCTCCGCTTCTCCGCCGGCGCTCCGTGTCGCCGAGATGGCTCGTGGGAAGTCTCCCCGCCGCGGCGGCTCGCGTACACGTTCGCCGTCGGCGGATGCGCCGCTCCCGGTGCGATTACTGCGCCCGGGTCGAGATGACGCAACTTGCGCCCTTCTCGCCGGTGGACGGCGACAAGGGCGTTCGTGTCGGGGACCCCTGCCGCCGTCGGGCGGGGGCTGGAGATCCTCCACTTTCGTCCTTCGTGGTGGCCGGCGCCGTCCCCCTGCCTTCTCCGACTTCTTCATGGAGGTGCTTCGCGCGTACGGGATTCGGATGGCGCACCTCACGCCGAACGCGGTCGCGGCGCCGGCGGTGTTCTCCCACCTATGCGAGGCGTTCGTGGGGGTGCAGCCGTGCTTCCCCATCTTCGAGCGCTACTTCAAGGCGACTACGACGAACGCCGCCGAGGTGATTGGGTCCGTGCGGCTAACCGTCCGAAGCGGAAGTGGGTATATCGAGTACACGCCCAACAACAAGGTGGAGGGATGGAAGAAGGCCTGGTTCGTGGTCCCGTACGAGAAGGACTTCCGCCGCCTCCGCGTCCCGCCGGGCCCGGCTCGGCACTTCGCCATCCGGGACTCCGTGCCCGGCCTCCCCGACGGTATGATGCCCGTGGTTGACCGGATTGCGGCGCTCGCCGCGGCCGGCTTAACCTCGCACGGGGTGGTGCAAGACTTCCTCGAGTGCAACATCGCGCCGCTCCGTCGGAGGTCGCACCCCTCGTGGCTGTACCGGTATTACAACTTCGCCGGCCGCACTCGCACGGGGGCGGGTTCGGACCTGTCCACCGCCTCGAAGAAGTTCGCCTACTCCACGCCGACCGGGAAGAAGTGGCCCGCCTCATTCGAGTACCCGGAGGGTGCCGGGCCTCTCCGCCTCTTGGAGAATCGGCGCGCCGTCCTCGACTCTATGCCCCGGCCGGGACCGCTCGGGCTCCGGGACCCGACTCCGGCCCCTACTCCCGGCATCCGGGTGCCCGGGGCCACGCCTCCCTCTAACCCGGGTGCGGCGGCCGCTTCGGGGCGCCTCCGGAGCTCCGGGTGCCGGTCCCGATGCTGCAAGGCCGGGTCCGGGCACGCGCGACAAGGGCAAGGGGAAGAGATCTCCGTCGCCGTCCTCCTCCGACTCCTCCGGGCCCGTACGCTTTCAACGGAAACGGGCCCGGCAAGCTTCGCCGGCACCGGTGACGGGAGCCGCTTCATGGAAGAAATCCCTTGCGGTTGTGCCGGTGCGGGCGGCCGGGTGGACCCGCGACAGGTGCGTTGCTTCTCTCCTTGTTTTGCTTAAGTTTGTGAGCTTGGTCTGTCCGAGTCATGGTTGCTGCCACCGCATGCCGACGGCTGCGAACATGACTCGATTTGTTTGGATTGTAGGAGCGTCCGGATCGAGCTGGACCCGGACTTGGTTCCTTTGAACCCCAAAGTCTCCGGCGCCTCTACGCCGAATCCGGAGGCCCGTTCCGCCGCTGCGGAAGCCGCGATGAGTCGGAGCGGGGGCCGACACGTGAAGAGGCTGCGGGTGCCCCCGAGGAGGGGGTTGCGGGTACTCCCGAGGAGGGGGCCGCGAGTGCTCCCACGAGAGGGACTGCGGGTGCCCCCGAGGAGGAGGCCGCGGGTGCCCCTGCCGGCGAGGATCTTGACCGGACGTCGACTCCTCCGGCCGGCGACGTGCTTGGATGCGCCGGCGGCGGGGCGGCTGCTTTCTCGATTGGCGCCACCGGGCGCCCGCCATGGGCTTCCACTCCGGGCCGGGTGCCAACGCTGCCACTCCTATAGTGCTTGGAGGGGAACGATTCCCCTCCACGCGCCCGGTCGGAGCCGGGAGCGGTGGCCGGTGGAGACGCTTCGTCGACCGCCGCCGCCGGGAGGGGTCGTGGGCGCGCCGGACGCGGCCGGAGCGCGTCGCCGATGAGTCGCTCGGGTGGTTCGGCGCGCCATAGAATTGGCGATGTGCTCGGGGAGGTGACCCGGTCGCTCCTTGCTATGAAGGCGGCCGTGGAGGAGACGGATGCGTCCCTAGAGGACCGCGAGGCCGCGGTGGCCCAATGCGAGGCGGAGGTGGCGGACGCCGGAGGGCCCTGGAGATGGCTATAGCTGACCAAGTGGGCCGGGCTAAACGGACCGGCCCGGCCCGAACACGGCCGGGCCCGTTGGTAACGGGCCGTGCCGGCCCGCAGCCCGTTGAGGGCCGTGCACGGGACTAGGCGCAGCCCGTCGGGCCGGCACGGCACGGCCCGTTTAGCTATTGGGCCATTTAGCCCGATATTCGGGCCGTGCTTCACGGGCCGACACGGCCCGTTTGGCCCGTTTATATTTAAAAATAATTAAAATCAGCGAGAAAACTATTTTTTTTAATCTTGGATCAGCCCGGCACGGCCCGGCCCGTTTAGCCCGTGGCCCGTTTAGCCCGTTTAAAATGAGTCGTGCCGTGCTTGGGCTTCGGCGTAGGCCCGCCGTGCCGGCCGGCACGGCCCGTTTATTAGAAGGGCCGTGCCAGCCCGTTAAAAACGGCCCGGCCCGTTGGCCGGCTATAGAGACGGCGATGAAGCTTGCCAAGCAGCAGCACCGGCGACGCATGGAGGAAGTCCAGCACGAGTTGGACACCGCCGCCGATATCGCCGAGGGGCCGACGAGAAGGCTGCGGGAGGCGGAGGCGAAACTCGCGCCGCTATTGACCGCGAGGAGGAGAGCATCAACCGCCTTCGTGGCGTCTTGGCCCGGAACGGGCTGCCGAGCTCCGCGGCGCGCAGCCGGAGGAGGTTGACGCCGCCGTGGCGAGTCGCGAGGAGGCCTTGACGCGGCGCGAGTCGGCCGCGGTGGCTCGGGAGGCCGAGCCGAAGAAGCGTGCCGACGAACTTGCTCTCCGGGAGGCTGCACCGGTCGAAAGGGAACACCAGCCGGGTGCCGGGAGCGAGCCGTCGAAGCAGCGAGAGACAAAGCTCCGGTGCCTTCGCGACTCCGTGGGTTCCCAAGAGGCGGAGTTGAAGCACCGCGAGGCGCCCTCGCCACCGGGAGGAACAGGTCCGGCTTCGTGAAAACGAGGCTGCCGTTCGGAAGGAGGCTCGGAGACGGAGGCGGCCCGCCTTGCCGAGGCCGAGCAGCACATCCGCGGCATCGCCGGTGAGATGGCGCAGCGCGTGCGCGAGGAGACGCTCGCGGAGGCCCGAAAGGCCTTCGATCTTGAGGTCAAGGCGGTGGAGAAGAGCCGGGACGACTACCGCCGGCGCGTTGAGCGATTGGAGGCCCGGTGAAGAAGGCCGGGTCACGGCGCCTCGCCGCAGCCGGTGGCGAGGACCTCGGAGCGCAGCTCGACGAGTTGCGGCGTCGGCTCGAGGACTCCGAGGTTCGGCGCGTCGAGCTGAGCGAACGAGTGACGGAGCTGGTCTCCGCGGGGCGGGCGTAGGCTGAAATCGCCGCCGACGTGCACAAGGAGATCTCCACGGCGCTGTTCGAGCCGAGCCCGGCCCGGCTTCCCGAACCCATCGAGCGCAGCACGGCCGGGTATGTGTTCGCCATGCGGGGCGTGGCCGACTCGCTGCGCGAGCCGAGGACCCGGGTGGAGTCGCTCATGGAGGAGGAAGGCCGGCTGACCATAGCCGCGGCCCTGGAGGAGGTGCCGACGAACGCCCTGGTGCTGGTGCCCGGGTTCCCACTCCTGGGTGTGGTGAATGGAGAGATTCCCCGGGTGAGCACGCCATGGCTAAGGCGCAGGCTCGCGCCGTTGCTCACGCCTTCGCCGAGAGCTTCAAGCGGGGTTAAGTCCCCTTTTCCTCCACTCGCGAGTGGCTTGCCGGCGCATGTGTCTGTTTTGAAATGTGTTTTCTGCACATAAGACAGAAGTTAACTTTAAATTTCAATGTGTGTTATTGTACTTGCTTAAGTCCTCGTTTTCTCTTTTGTTGAGTGCGATTGTCGCCGTGCGTTGCTTAGTCTTAGGCCTTCGGTGCTTTGTAGTTACGCTAGAGCGAGACTTCGCCACCCGTGCCTTAACCGAGCGTGAGCGCCTTCCGGCTTCCGCCTTAGTCATAGGTTTTTCTTACCCAACAGAGAAAATCATGGACTCGAGCATATACAACAGACAAGCTCGCGGGAAGTAGAAAAAGAAGCGACCGGGCGCTGTTTCGTTCAAAACACGTTAGTACAAGTGCCTTGGCGTCACGTGGCCGTGGCGATGAGACTTCCGGGTACTACCCAGGACCATTGGATATAGAATATTCTAAGGATAGAATTTCTTGAGATGCTCAATGTTCCGGGCGCTCGGTTCCGGGTATCCGTCCTCCGACTCCGAGCGAACCGATCCCGGGCGTGTGACGGCGGTGACGACGAAGGGCCCTTCCCACATGGGGGTTAGCTTGTCCTTGCCTTCACGCGTCCGAGCCCGTCGGAGGACGAGATCTCCCGTTTGCAACTCCCGGGGCGTACGCGTCGCCGATGATAGCGACGCAAGACCCGGAGGTACCTCGCGTTGCGCAGTAGTACTCGTCGTCTTGCCTCTTCGAGGAGGTCGATGTCGTCGTGCCGCCGGGTGTCTTGGTCGGCTTCGTCAAATGCGGCGACTCGGGGGCCGTTGAACAGGGTCTCCGTTGGCAGCACCGCCTCCGCACCATACACGAGGAAGAAAGGCGTTTCGCCCGTGGCTCGACTCGTCGTGGTGCGGAGGGACCAAAGCACGGATTGGACCTCTCGTTACCCACTTTGAGCCTTTCTTCTTCAACGGATCAAAGGATCGTGTCTTCGGACCCTTGAGGATTTCTCCGTTGGCGCGTTCGACTTGGCCGTTGCTTTGTGGGTGGGCCCTTGAGGCGAAGCAGATCCGGGTGCCGAGGGTGTCACAATACGCTCGCGAATGCGTGGCTCGTGAATTGTGTCCCATTGTCCGTGATGATCCGCTGCGGCACCCCAAACCTTGCCGTTATGTTCTTCATGAATTTGACGGCCGAGTTCCGATCTATCTTCGTCACCGCTTCGGCTTCCACCCATTTCGTGAACTTGTCGATGGCCACGTATAGCCACCTGTAACCACCCGGGCAGTCGGAAATGGCCCCACAATGTCCAAACCCCAAACCGCGAACGGCCAGGATAATGGAATTGTTTGAAGGGCTTGAGCGGGCGGATGCGTTTGCTTGGCGTGGAACCGGCATGCCTTGCATTGTTGCACCAGCCTGGTGGCGTCCTGGAGGGCTGTCGGCCGGTAGTAACTCGCCGAAAGGCTTTCCCGACCAGCGTGCGGGGAGCATGGTGGCTGCCGCACTCGCCCTCGTGGATCTCAACGAGTATGTCGTTGCCTTCTTCCGTTGTCACGCACTTCGGCAGAACACCGTTTGCACCGCGCTTGTACAACTTGCCGTCAACAATGGCATATCGTTTGGCTTGGCGGGCTAGGCGTTCCGCGTCCGTGTCGTCCTCCGGAAGGATGTCGTCGCGCAGTACCCGAGGATGTCGCTCATCCAGCGAGGCATCCTGCGGCTCGTTGGCAAGCGCTTCTTCGCTATTCTGCGTGTATCGTAGATCCTGCGGGTGCGTCCGCGCTTTGTTGTCGCTGTCCGGAGCTCGGTCGGCGTCGGAGGCCGAAGGGGAGGTCGGGATCTACAAGAACGTCCCGGGTGGGATTGGAGCTCGAGTGGAAGCTACCCGGGATAGTTCGTCGGCAATGTGGTTGTCGCCCCTAGGTACGTGAAGCACCTCGAGGCCATTGAATTTCTTCTCCATCCGCCCGACCGCTGCGAGGTATGCGGCCATCCGTGGGTCATTGCATTGGTACTCCTTTGACACTTGGTTGACGACGAGCTGCGAATCTCCCTTGGCCAAGAGGCGCCCGACGCCTAGGTCGGCCGCGATTCGCAACCCCGCCAAGAGTGCTTCGTACTCCGCCATGTTGTTGGTGCATCCGAAGTGCAGCTGGACTGCGTAGCGCAGCTCGTCGCCGGTTGGTGACAGCAGGTGCACCCCTGCCCTCGCGCCGTTGAGGGTGAGGGAGCCGTCGAAGAACATCGACCGGTGGTCGCCGGGTGTGTCATGCTGCTGCACCCGGTGCTCAATTCTTCGCGCTCGACCTCGGGGGTGGGTGTCCACTCGGCGACAAACTCGGCTACAGCCCGGCTTTTGATGATGTGTGTGCTCGAGGAAGGACAAGTCGAACTCCCCAGCCTCCACGGCCCATTTTGCCACTCGCCCGGTTGCTTCCCTGTTGCGAAGTATGGTCTCCGGTGGTGCTGTCGTTACCACCCGAACGGGATGGCCTTGGAAGTAGTGTCGCAGCTTCCGAGACGCGATGAGCACCGTGTAAAGCATCTTCCGGTACTGCGGGTACCGTGTCTTGGCGTCCCGCAGGACTTCGCCGATGAAGTATACCGGCGCCGGACGCGCCGCGTGCGGGGTTCCGATTCTGGTGAAGCGGGTCCCGACTCGCCCTCGCTCGTCATGGTGGCCGGGCCGGAGCCCCGGGTGAGGTGGCGATATCATGGCGCCGACGCCGAGAGCAGCTGGGGCGGATCCCTCCCCGCCCATGATGTGAGACGTGGTTGGAGCCGGAGCCCCCGGTGGGGTGGGATCAACGCGCCTATCGCTGCCTTTCCGTTCGAGGCCTCGGCTTCACCCAAACACAGCGACGAGGTCGGAGCCGGAGCCCCGGGTGAAGCCGGAGAGCCACACCGCCTGCAAGAGCCGGCGCGCCGGTAGCGCCGGAACCGCCCGGTGCCCCACCCGGACAGGCCGGAGTGGCTGCGTCGTAAGCCGCGCCGTGAGCGGGGTGGCTGCAGCCCCGGGTGATCCGAGACTTGTGGGCCAACCGGAGCCGGAGCCCCGGGTCGGTCGGAGCCGCCGCCTCCGCGCCGTCGAGGTGCCGACGTTTGTTGGCTCGCCATGAACCGTGAGGTGCCTCGCTCCGAGCGCTCGACCACCGAGCCGCACTAACTACCCGTGGGTTAGCCGCTATGTATAGAAGCGGTGGTTCGCCCGGCTCCGGGCGACTAGAACAGTGCGGAGGACAAGTAGCGCTTGAGGTCCTGCAAGGCTTCATCGGCCTCCCGCGTCCATTCGAATATGTCCGTCCTCTTCATTAACTTGAACAAGGGAAGAGCACGCTCGCCCGTGCGCGAGATGAATCGGCCAAGGGCCGCCATGCTCCCGGCTAGGCGCCGCACGTCCTTGAGTCGCTTCGGGGACAGATTTCTTCGATGGCCCGGATCTTCTCGGGGTTCGCCTCGATCCCACGGTGCGAGACCAGGAAGCCGAGTAGCTTCCCTGCCGGTACGCCGAAGACGCACTTCTCCGGGTTGAGCTTCACTCGGTTGCGGCGCAGATTGGAGAAAGTCTCCTCCAAGTCGAACAGGAGAGACGGTGCCTTGCGGATCTTCACGACTAGGTCGTCCACATACGCCTCCACGTTCCTCCCGATCTGCGAGTCCGGGGTTAGGCGCATGGCCCGTTGGAACGAGGGGCCTGCGTTTTTGAGACCAAAAGGCATGCTCACGTAGCAAAAGCTCCCTGCGGGAGTCATGAAAGCGATCTTCTCCTCGTCCTCCTTAGCCATACAGATTTGGTGGTACCCGGAGTACGCATCCAACATACAAAGCAGGTCGCAGCCTGCGGTAGAATCTACTACGGAGTCTATTCGGGGCAGTGGGAATGGGTCTTTCGGGCATGCCTTGTTCAAGTCGGTGTAGTCCACGCACATCCGCATCTTGCCGTTGTTCTTGGGCACGACCACCGGGTTGGCGAGCCACGTCGGGTGCGTGACCTCCTCGATGAACTTGGCCTCCAAGAGCCTCTTGACTTCGATCCCGATGAAATCTTCACGCTCGGGGGCTTGACGCCTCGCCCGCCGCTTCACGGGTCTCGCGATGAGGATCGACCTTGAGTTGGTGCTCAATCACCCTCCTTGGTATGCCCGGCATGTCCGAAGGATGCCAGGCAAAGATGTCGTTGTTCGCTTGGAGGAAGGTGATGAGCGCGAGTTCCTATTTCGGGTCGAGGTCGCCACCGATGGTGGTGGTCTTGTCCTCCGAGCCCCCGAGTGAGATCTTCTTGGTGGACACCTCCCCGGTGCCGAAAGCTTCGCCCGCATGGAGTCGGATGGTGCAGCAGACTTCTCCGAGGCGCCCGCGCCCTCTTCCCGTGGGAGCTCTCTTCGGCCGCCATCTCGGCTGCCAAGATGTCCTCGAGGCATGCCATCGCTTTGACCGCGTCCGCCCTCTCTACGATGACACCCTTGGGACCCGGCATCTTTAGCGTAAGGAACGCGTGATGCGGGATGGCCATGAACTGGTTAATGCCGGGTCTCCCAATGATGGCGTTGCGGGGAGGTCGATGTCGGCTACGTCGAAGAGGAGCTTCTCCGTGCGGAAGTTGCTCCGGGTACCGAAGGTAACCGGGAGCTCGATCCTGCCCAAAGGGCGGGAGCTACCCGGGAGCACGCCGGAGAAAGGGCGGGACGGTTGCGGATCGGCGCGCGCCTCCTGCAGAGAATCGAAGACCTTTGGGGTGATGAGGTTGAGGCTCGCGCCTCCGTCGATGAGGGTGCGCCCCACTTTCTTGTTGCGGATGGTGGGCGACACGACCAAATGGATCTTTTCCTTGGTGTTATCGGGGCCCACCATGTCGCTCTTGTCGAAGGTGATGGGGACATCCGCCCACCTCGATAGGGGGCCGAGGCCTTGCCCTCGGTGATTGCGAAGACTTCTCGGCGGAAACGCTTGGCCTCGCCTTTGGACGCGAGGCTGGAAGAGCCTCCGCCGATGACGGCGATGGAGTCGTCCGCGCTCCGGTACGCCTCGACCTCCTCTTTCTCCCTCTCTTTTTCCTTCTCGGCCTTCTCGTCGCGCCGCTTAATGCTCGCCTCGGATGTAGCGGCACCGCGACCGGTCGTGGTCGTTGGTGCGGTGGAAGTAACACGCGAATGTCCCCGGGGACTTGGCCGGTGACTTGCCGGCACCGGCGGGAGGTGGCTGCCGCGTTCCCTCGGGGGACGGGCCTCCAGCTGCGGCTACTACTTCCGCCCTACGCTTGCGCGCGGGGTTCTTTTTCGTTTCTTGGAGAGGGCGCCTTCGGGCCTGGGAGAGGCGACGCCGGGTCGGCCCTTGCCGGAGGGTCATGCCAAGCCCGGGCTTCTTGGCGGCGGGCGCACTCGTCGGCCGGCCGGAAGAGGTCCGTGACCGTCTCCGGCCGGTGCACACCAAGTTCGCCCGGGATGTCTTTGTCTCGAACGCCGTGACGGAAGGCGGAGACTACCCGGGCAGGGTCGACGCGCGGGATGGTGTTGCGGACTTGATCGAAGCGCTACATGAAAGCCCGCAGCGTCTCGTCCGGCTTTTGGACGATACGGTCCAGTGTCGATTTGGCTTCCGGGAGCTTCGACGTCCCTCGGAAGTTGGCCATGAACTCCCGGCACAAGCCGCGCCACGAGCTAATGGACTCCGGCGCCGGGTTCATGAACCATGACCGGGCCGAGTCCTTGAGGGCCAAGTGGAAGTAGTTGGCCATGATGTCTTCGATACCGCCAGGCCGCCTTGACGGCGGTGGAGTAAATCTGCAGGAACTCGTCGGGGGAGCGTTGCCGTCATACCTCTCGGGGAGGTCCGGGCGGAACTTGCCGGGCCATGTGACCCCGCGCAGCGCGCGTCGAGAGGGCTACGCAGCCCCCGAGGAAGGAAGGGTCAAGCACCCCTCTCTTGCGCTTGGGGTGGCGCTCGGGAGACGACTCCGCGTCCGTACGGTCGTCGTCGTGGGCGGAGGTCCGCTCGCGCTCACGCTCGCGCTCGCGCGAGCGCTCGATGCCGACACATGCATCTTCCCCCTCACGGCGGCGTACGTTGAGGTTGTTGCGCGAGTCGCGGCGCCCCGAGCACTGCGGCGAGTGGATGGAGAGCGAAGCCGCCGGCGAGCGCATATCCCGCGCCCGGTTAGCGCGGCGGTTGTTATCGACCGGCGGCGGCGGCGGTTGGCGGGACGGTCCCGCTCGGCGCCGGCTTGCGCCGTGTCTAGGAGCCGACCCACTCCGAGTGAGCCACTCCTTTGCTTCCTCTCCCCGCCAGCCCGCCGGCGGGTTGTTGAGCATGGTCTTTATGGCGATCGTGGGGTCGTCCCCTTCTTCCTCCTGGAAGAGGCGACGCGCGGTGGCGCGTTCGGATGCTCGGCGGCGTGACGGCCCGGGCGTCGCGGTCGGCGCCAGGCTGGTTCCCCGCCGCATGTCCGGCCGCCGCGGTGCCGGGACGGTCGCCATGCCCGAGCGACCCGCGCGGCGACGGTCGCGGCGTCGACGCTCCGTAGATGCCCGACCGGAGACGCCGTCCGCCGTTCGTGGCGTGTCCGTGGATCTCTCCATGGCCGTGTAGGAGCTCCGCGGTGCACGGCGAAATCTACGACCTCCCCCTACCGGCGCGCCAAATGTCGGTGTGTGAGCACACCTCCAAATGGGGGCTCGTCAAGGCTCCCTTCCAATAGGATCGAGGAAGGACGGATTTACTTTTGCTAGCGCGGAAGATTAAACGAGCGAAGAACACGGAGGATTTGTCCAGGTTCGAGCCGCAAGTGATGCGTAATACCCTACATCCCGCTTCGTGTATTAGTTGTTGTCTGTCCCTTACAAGAGAGCACCCTCCCCTTTTATAGAGCAAGGAGGGGAGCACCGTACAAGTACCCGGAGGGGTACCCGGACGCCCTGTGGGGGTCCGGTCCTTCCTTGGGAAAACCCGATCGGATCCCGACGGAATCTGCTGTAATCTTCTTTGCCGGATTTGGACGTCGGGCATCTTCTCTCCTATTGGTTCCGAGTCCTCCCGGCGCCGTAGCGGCGCGGCTTCCGAGACGCGGCGCATGGGGAAGGCGCGCGCACGTCCCGTCGGGCTGCGACCGTTGCCGTAGGCACTCGAGTGCCGCATTAACTCCGGATGGTTGGGGCGCCGGAGGAAGTTACCGGGAAGCTTCCTCCCCACGACGCCCCCACAACTCCGGTTTGCGCGGGCCTCGTGGGCTTCGTGGGCTTCGTGGGCTCCCTCGCTCCGCGGTCGCCGTCTTCATGCGTGGGCCGAAAGCGGCCACGCGCGTTTAGGGGACCCCAATCCCCCTACACCGACAAGTATTAAATTTTATATTTTTTATTGATCAATATAAATTTAAAAAAATAAATTAACTAAGTTTAGCGTTATCAAAGTGATTTATTTTTACCAAATATCAAATTCTATGGGACATTGGCATTTTATTTGCACATTTTCTAAAAGTCTGTGAGATTATACTTCAAAAATGTCTTAAGTTTATAAGAACACCATGAGCTGCTCCAAATAGACTAAGGCCCTGTTCGTTTCCTGCCTCTAAAATTTAGTATTGTCACATCAAAGAGAATCTTACTATTTATGAATATTTTGATCAATTTAATGATAAAACCCTTTTGACAGATTGATGCTAATTTTAGAGATGAATCTAATGAGCTTAATTAATCTATATTTTGCTAAAGTGATGTTACGATGAATCTGTCTTCTAATCACGACTTAATTAACCTTATTAGATTCGTCTCGTAAATTAGTATATGGGCCTGTGATTTATTTTATAATTAAACTTTACTTAGTACTCCTAAATAGTAAGATTTTTTTATGTGACAGCTATAAATTTTAGACCCTAGGAAACGAACACACCCTAAAATGGTTTGAATCAATTAAACATGTGCAAATAATTTTGCAACAAAATACAGTGGGTGGTGGCTATTTTGCAACCAAAAAAACTTATAGGTAGTAATCTCGAACTTCAAATGAGTTGTAGGATGGTCTATGCAATTATCTCTATAACCAAAATATTAATTCAGAATACACCTCAAGTGACTATCAATAAATAAAAGGAAATAAATACACTTTGTCTACGAATGGCCGTAGCGTGTTGCCTTTCTTCAAGATTTGTAGTGGTACAATCACTCAACTACTGCAGAGTGTGCATTGTGCAGACGTCATTTTCAGTTGGAACCGATGGTCAAATTATACTGCACACAGCTGCCTCTGATGGATGTGTTTGCGTCTATATCAATCTGTTTGCACGCTGACGTTTCAACAGCACATATCCTTGTATCCGTATCCAATACGGATCTGAAGCAGTCTTGTACTGAGATTAGGCCGGGACGCAAATCATTAACAAACTACTGTCGAATACTTCAGATTTTGATAGTTTAGGGTCTTTTTTGGCCTATGGCCTCTCCTCTGTACATAAACTTTTCAAGTTAATACAAAAATAGGTAGGCTCCCCTGCCGACTTCGGTCAAAAACAAAGAATATTATATATTTGTCAGTAGTTTTTTAGTCTGGTGTTGTTAGCACGTCACTTTTCAATTGCAAACAACGAACCCAGCCATCTGTCAGTTATCACTTATTTAGCGTGCTGCTTTTATCTATATTCAGTTTCATTCTCTGTCTTGGGTTCAATTTGGCCAACGACGATCAGATATACAGTTCCCCGGCTTTGTGGTGTGTATTGCTCCTCCTGCTGCAAATTTAAAGGAGTTCAAAGGGTAGCTATATTTAGATAATTAATATTTTCAAACTTCAGCGCTCCGTCACACATAGTACATCCAGCAATTGCATCGCAGTCTCTATTCCAAAGCCAACGTGATCGCCAGAATGGGGAAGGCAGGTTGCGTCAGAATCCTAGCAGATCCTAATAGTCCACCTGATCAAGATGGAGCAAGTGTGCGAGGGAGAGTAGACATCAATCATGGACGAGAGAATGATGGCTTGTGCTTAATTGGCACAGAAAAGCCGTGAGCGAGACTAGCTAAAGCGCAAAACGACAAGAGGCTGAAAGAAACGACACCATAGTTTGGACGCGTATATGACGGAGTACTGCTCCAGTTGTTTAGCTACCACTGGAAGCATAGTACTCCAATAATGATAGTGTTAGATTTAGTTGCAACTTTTGTTTGTCTAGTCCGTTGCGGTGGTTTCAGGAGACAACGAAAGATTTGGAGTCAACTAAAGTAGCTAGGATTAGGATTGCGATGAGGACGTGGGCTCAAAACTATGTGTGTATAACGTTGGGCTAATAAAACAAAATGGTCGTAGCAGCAGTTAGTCAAAGGAGCGTGACAACTAACAACCGGCATATGCGCACGCAAGCTTATTATTGTCGCATTCTGCAGCCACCTGGCCAAGCGAGCACCAATTAATAAGCTAATAATGCCGTGGATAGGCATGCATGCTCCGATCCGTCCAATTATTTTGTTTTATTTGCTACAGTTCAGGAGGCTATATATGCACCCATGCAAAGCATGTGTTTCGCCAAGAACGCAAAGCATGTGTTGTCGTCGTGGCTTGCCGACTCACAGAAAGGGGGAAGGACCAGTGGTTGTCCAGATTCCATCAGGGAGATATGTGTGTGCAGCACAACACAATAAACAAAAACTACTGTTTTACATTTTTGACATATCACTCTGGTTATTTCACTTTTTAACAAAAGCATAGATAAAGGTTGAAGGTCCTATCAGCTTTTCTTTTCGAACTTACTGGAGCTAGCGACGCATAACCGTAGCCAAAACGTACAGTTCAGTAGTGACACTGACGTCCCAACCAAGAAACAGAAACAATCATGGTCTGATTTGAGCTCAAGCACTTTTATTGGAGGCTCTCAACTCACTTCCGCAAAACGGAAAATTATGTTTCAGAAAAACTTGTTCCATCTCTCAATCCTAGGCTGCAGCTAGCTGCTACCAGAAGAAGCATTAATATAATCCTTTGAGGCATGACAGGTGCAAAGGACTTAATTAGGTTGTTTACGGGGTGAGTAGCCAGAGCTATGTACTAATTTTCTTGGTTGTTCTCTGGCTGATGATTCACTTGCAAGCTAAACATTTCGCCAAGTGTGTGGAGTGCCAAGACCTTTGTGTTGTAGACGACCTATTTCTTCTACCTGTCAATCAATGATGTGGAGCTCTCACGCGTATTCGTGAAGAAAAAAAGAATTAAAATCAGCATCGCAGAAAGTTAGAAAGAGAGGGGTGGCCTGTTGTGCAAACATGTCAAGGGGTATACGGTAACCATTGTGCTTGGAGCCTTTCGCGTTCGTGAATCTATTCATCGCATGTACGTACGGGAAACTTCTACGGTGAGCTAGCACATGTAATCCATGCAATGTTCTAATGAAAAAAATGTAATCCATGCAATAGGCATCCAATTCACCGAATAAAATCAAAAGCAGGGAGACGAGGGGCGATGCCAATTATAAGAGGAAACTGATCGTCCATGAGAATGACAGGAGAGTCGGATCGAGCGCGACTGTCCGGGCCAACTGGCATGCAGCAACGGCCAAATTTAAAACGAACGCAACGAATTTGATGAAGGGCAGTTATGCTAGCTGGGCCTGGGCGACGGCGATGCGGGTCAAAAAGTTTTGCCGGCCGGGCGAAGCAGAGCCATGCACGTCCGCGTCAGATCAGCCAAAGCTGCAATCAAGTAACCGTGTGCACGTCTCCTCTCTTCAACTGCACATCCAAGAAAGCGACCCTCGAATTGTTCGTTTCAGTGTGATGGATGCCTCCGTCTCCGTGTATAATTATGCCTGGTCATCAGCCGTTGGTTGATTAAACACCATGCATGCCAGATGTTTTTTCGCCATAACGTGTGCCCACTATGTCCTCCATTTAACTGAACATGTTAAAAATAATTCACATATCAAAGTACACACTATTCTTTCCATTTATTATTATTATGCGGGTTTTTCTCACAACTAAATTAACCAAATTGTACAAAAGAAAATGAGCCGAGGAATGAAGGTGCATAGCACACCACTATTAGAATTACGCTCTATAGCGGTGGACGCCCTTTTACAACAGTGGTGGTCCACTCGGACGTCCGCCGCTAAGTGGCAGTACAAAGAGGTGTCCGCAACTAAGAGTGCAAAATAGTCACGGACACCCTAAGCCCACGACAAATGTGGCATTGGGCCCGCGGCCAACGGACGTGCAGCGGTAGCGGACCCCGTCGGGCCCGTAGCCCATTTAGCCGCGGACCCGACGGACAGTGCCCGCTACAGCTGACCGCACCCTCCTATAAATAGGTGAGGGGTGTCGTGCACCGCACCGTAACTTATCCTCGTGTCGTATCGCCACCTAGCTAGGGTTAGGGTTTAGGGGTCGGGTGGCGGCGCCGCCATTCCTCTCGTCCTCTCTTCCTCCTCTCCTCCTTCGCCTCCTCCGCCTCCGGCCATGGGTCGCCACCGCCGGGGCCGTTCCAGGAGTAACCGGCGCACACGGGGCCGGGGAGCGTTGGTCCTCGCCAATGCCCCGTCGAGCGGCCGCGCGACGCCTCCTCCTCCACGGCTCCGGCACCTCCGCCTCCGGCCGCGGGGGAGGCAGCGGCTCGAAGGCGTTGGCGGCGGCCATAGAGGCGTTCTTCGCGTCGCATCCACCTCCTCCGGCGGCGCCCGCTCCTCCTCCGGCTGCTCGAGATCCGGTGGCGGCAGCGAAGCTCCTCCTCGCGCGGCTCCGGATCCGGCGGCCGCGGCTCCGGATGCTCCTCCTCCGGCGGCGGCACACGTGGCGACGGCTCCGGCTCCTCCTCCGGCGGCACCTCGTGCCGCAGCATGCGCCGCGTCGGGCAGCAGGAGGACGGGACGGCGCGGGATGGGACGACGGCGGGACGGGAATGGCGTGGGGGCGACGGCGTCTAGGGCGGGTCGTAGCTAGGGCCCGCCTTCTTTTGTTAGTAGATTAACGGTGCCGGTCGTGGTCCCTAGACCGTCACCGGTGCCTTATTAGGCTAATGCGCCCGACGGGCGGACTACTTTTGGTTGTAATTAGTGATAGGGGCTCGGTGGCGTTTAGTTTTCTTTCCACCTTAGTTATGACCGTTATCTAGTAGGGCTCATGCCGGCTTGCTCTGGACCTTGTCGAGTCGCCATGGTTGTCTTCTTCGACCTCTTTCTCGCTCGTCACCGACGGCTCGGTCGACGCGCTCGCGCCGCCGAGAGAGAGCTCGAATCAAGTAGTTGTAGGAATCCCTTACCACCATCGTCCTTCCTCCCATCCTCGACCTCACATGTGAGCATCACCATCGGCTTGCCTCTCGCCGGATCTATGCGTCTCCACGCAAGATCCGGCGAGGTCGGGCCCGATCCCCTAGGCTTCCATCTCCCCCGATAGATCCGCCACTCCCTTCACCGGATCTCGGCCACCCTCCCCCAACCCCTGCCCCCACCAAGACGACTTCGTCCTCCTCTTCTTACATCGCTTTGTTGCATGTTGACGTCGTCTAGTCTTGCCACCTCGCCGCACTACCCCGGTGGTTGTGGGATGCTCCACTGCGCCACCGGCCCTTGGAGTAGGCGCCCATGGCGCCGCCGCGGGCGGCCCCCACACGCGGCCTCGTCATCACCGCTCTAGTGACGTGCTTGAATGCCCCGTCGGCCCTCACAGCCGATGCATTCGGCACCGGCGCGAAGGCCACCTACAAAGACCGGTGCCTATTGGTCCTATAGGTCGGGACCCCACAGCCCTTGGCTGGCCTCGGATAATGGCCTATTGCCTGGACTTTGCCTATGGCAACTCGGCCTTTCCCCACTTGTGGTACCTAGTGCCTCGGTCCCCGGAGAGTCACCCCCAACGTTGCTTGTTAGCAATAACGCCACAATGCCAACGACGGCTAGAGGAAAGAAGCTCAGCTCCACTCATCTTGGGAGTCAATGACACCGCTTGTCTCGATGATAGTTCAAATATATCTCATTCATCTACGACGAACTTCAACGTCGTAATCGTGCTCCTACCCCTACCTTCACAAATGCAGTGGAGGCAACTTCGCTCGACCGTCTTCAAACCATCGATGCCACCAGAGTTGTGCCAATGATCTCTCCGTCCAGCTGTCCCACCATGTCTCATCCACATGCAATGCTTACATGAAGATCGCTTCCTAGTCTGGTTTTAGGTATACGGGTTAGACCGTGGCGTGAGAATTGCTGCTATGCAGCGTTGTCTACACCTTGTTACAAGGTGCCTTTGTGCTCTCCATGTTCCTAATATAATATAACTCACCCTTTATAAAAAAAAAAAGTGCATAGCGCAGGTTCAAGTCATCTTTGTCAAACTCGCTCAATTGCGTCACCTGTTCCATGCTGCCAAGATTGACTACTGGTACTTTCCGTCTCAATTTTGTTGTCGTTTTAGCTCCGGGGACGAAAATTAAGGACAAGTGGTGAATAAGATAGGTGCGTAGGAAACGAGAAGTAGAAAGATAGAAATGTATTGAAAAAAGAGAAAGATATATTGGGTTGTGAGGATGACAAGTAAATTAGGAAAACTAGAAGAGTATAGGATGACAAATACGGAGGCCTTTTTGGAACCCAAACCAAAGCCTCTCAAGAATGTTGAGAAGATTCATAAAATGTTTGAAAGTTGCAGCTGCTCTCCTGAAATCGATCAGCTTGCGTTACTTATTGGAGGCCAGCTGATTTGGCCGTGTGCCTGCGTGCCTGCCAACTTGGTGCCGTCACGTCAACATCTGCAGGGTTGGACGGTACATGGTCGTGGTCGGCCTTACTTGCCGTGCCAACCGTTTCAGACGCAGAGAGGTTGCCTGCGGAAAATGCCATCTCTTGTGTAGGCGCTACAGCAACAGGTGTTTGCTCTGAGCCGTTGCTTTCGCTCACGGTTCCACTTGATCAACTACGCAAAACGGCTGAAACTTAGCACCGGTGGGACGGGACCTCGTAACAGAAAACCAGTCCCGGGGCCAGTATGCTACTACTAACCTGTGTTTGGGTTTTTGTTGGCTGGTCAGGTTCGGATTCAGGCAGCAGATGGGGTTTGCCTACCGACGGCGATCGATGCAACAAGCTAGTGATGTAGTAGTGGAACAAGTGAGCAATCAACTAACTGCCCCCGAAAAGAACACGTAACCAGAATACCTGATGCAAACGCCCAAGCAAACCCTATATAGTGGTTCAGTTCATTCGAGGATCGAGTGGTACCCAGCAACAACCAGCAGACTAGTCTAGAAATTAAAGCATCCATCATGCCGCCTTGCCTGACCTCACCAACGGAACAAACCGACACACAAAAATGTTAATACTCGCGTTGATCCTATTCTCTATATGGCCTGAAAACAGGACATTCTTTTATTAAGTTGCACGAACAACCGTGATTGTTGATCCGAGACCCTTGCTGATATTTTCTTCTCATATTCCTCCAAATAATTAGACTAATAGTTGACAACGATGATGATGACGGCGATGGATCGAGAGTCTTAAATTGCCTACCCAAAGCCAAGTAATCCTCCCATCCCGGAGATTTTTTGAGTCTTAGCATGCCACTGGGATCACGCTATATCTGTTCTGTTTTTGCTCTCCCACCCCGCCAATATCAGCCATGGATCGATTGTTCTCTGCCAGTGCTCACATTTAAACCATACGCATTTTCGCATGAACTTTCATTCATCAGTATCGTCGATCTTTCGATACAGTAACAAGCAATCAGCGTAAGCTTTATGTTGTTGAGTTGATCGGGTTTCATCCAACACAAAAGTCTGAAGCAAACCCAAGTATCCACTGATTTTGGTGGCATTGATATCAACAAGTTTGTAACCAACAATTACTCTATATCCATATCATTTTGTTATATAAAATTGTATTTCTAGGTAAGTATTTACAACATGAATTGAACACACACCAACTTTATAAGAAATGATTTGTGATGGAAAGCTTGTCCTAAGGAGACAAATGCATATGTATGTACCCGATGGAGGGAGTGGTTGGCTCTGAGACTTGTAACGTGGACTGGAGGCGCCTTCTCCACGTAGGTAGAGGCAGGAGATCGCATTGCTAGTACGCGCTTTGGTGGCAAAGCCAAAGACCAAGGTCCAAAGAATGATGGTGGTTTGGGCTTAGCCAGTTCCTCCATCTTTTCTGGGGATGGGCAATAATGCAGGTGACTTGTCTCCTACTGGCTAACCGCATCGCGTCAGCGGTCAGTGTTAGGTGTAAGTGCCGTTTCAAACACACTCTCTCAACTTGATCTGCATCATCATCATCATCTATGTCTCTATTTTTCTTTAAACAATCTCTCTCTCTGTGTGTGTTAACTCTACTGCTAAGGTAGGAGTAGTAATTTATTTATTATTTACACGCGCACACGCGCAGAGGAAGAGAGAGAGAGAATAGGGAGTGGCGAACAGGCAGGCAGTTAGCTGTCGCTCGGTCATCGTCCACTCCGAGTGTGCAGTGGCAACGGCCATAATTCCCATCCCCAGGTCCGGTCTGCTCGCTCCAAAACAAGAATCCAACCAACTTGTACTAGAGGACAAGAACAAACTCGAACAAAAATCCCCATCCTAGT
The DNA here is from genome assembly GCA_031894775.1 of Chloris gayana. Taxonomy (NCBI): domain Eukaryota; kingdom Viridiplantae; phylum Streptophyta; class Magnoliopsida; order Poales; family Poaceae; genus Chloris; species Chloris gayana. The sequence continues at coordinate 89,471 of JAUNZO010002565.1, forward strand.
CCTCTAGTATTGCCGTACCGTAGCGTACCAAACAACAACACTTTCTCGTAGCATGATCTGGGTATACTAGTTCATTGATTCATCATCCTCTTCTCTTCATGTGTTTTTGCCTTGTCTCTGTTGAGAGAGCAAGAGTATGTACAAGAAAGAACTCGATAACAAATTTGGGAAGAGTGCGGCAAGAAGGGAGGCCTTGCCCTGCTTATTGCTGTGCCTCTACGCAGATGGATACAGACAGAGTCCGTCTCTGGTTGCCTGGACTTGGAGCTAATTACCGGAGAGAGAGAAAAAAAGAAGAAATGTTCCGCTAGATTAACACTAGAGAGACGTGGGTTGGTGGTCTTCTCTTGATGAGTCGCGTCCTCCATCCAAATCATCCAAGGTGGGTGGGTGGATGGTTGGTTACTCGATCTTGGCCATGCCCATCATCATCATCCGCTGCGTGGCGGCGTGCACGGCGGCGTCGGAGCCGGCGCGCGGGTCGAAGCCGGAGCCGGACATGTAGTTCCGGACCTCGATCCGGATCATCTCCTGCATCATGGAGAGGAAGTCGGAGCTGAAGGGCGCCGCCGGGGACGGAGTTGGGGTCGGCGGTTGCGGCATCTGAGGAGGAGCCGCCGGGGGATGAGTAGGAGGAGTTGGCTGCGCCGGATCCAGGCCGGGCAGGGAGAGCGAGAGCGACAGGGAGGTCGCCGGGGCCTTAGGAGGAGGAGGTGGCGGTGGTGGTGGTGAGGGGCAGAAGGCGCCATGGACGCCGGGAGCACGACCACGCCGCCGGCGCGCGGCACGGGGCGGTACACGTGCTGCTGTTGTTGGGAGGAATTTTTGGAAGGGAATTCTACTGGTGAGGAGGGAACAAGAGTGGGTGTAGAGGATGACGGGAGGCTGGAGTCGCTGATGTCGGATCCGGAGGGGCTCCCGGGGGCTGAAGCAGAGGCCCGGGTGGCCGTCGCTGCTGCTCCGCTTCAAGGGCCGGCGCATCTCCTCGTCCGCCCCCGCAGCAGCAGCAGCAGCAGCAGGAGAGGAAGGGGAATAGTACTTGCGCTTGAGCGTTGAGTTCCAGTGGTTCTTGATGGCGTTGTCGGTGCGGCCGGAGAGCAGCCTGGCGATGGTGGCCCACTTGTTGCCGAACCTGGCGTGCGCGCGGAGGATGGTGTCGTCCTCGTCGGGCGTGAAGGGCCGGTGCTCCACCTGCGGCGACAGCTGGTTGCACCACCGCAGCCGGCACGACTTGCCCGACCGCCCCGGGATGGACCGGCTGATCAGGGACCAGTTGCGCGCGCCGTGACGCCCCACCAGACGCTGCAGGGCATCGTCCTCCTCGGGGCTCCACGGGCCCTTGATGCGGTCAACGTCCTTACCGCCGCCGCAAGCCATCTATGCTCTTGCTGGTGAGATTGTTTCTTGGATGGAAGGAACCCAGCAGCTCGATCTGCCTGCCTTGCCTTGCCTTGGTGAGATTGTTTCTTGGATGGAAGAAACCCAAACCCAGCAGGGGAAGGAGGAAGGTGGATGATGAAGGAGATCAAGGAGCTCGGAAGCGGAAGCGGAAGCGGCGGGATATATAAAGACCATACGAGTATATGCGTGCGGGAGAGAAGAGAAACCGAACCGACCGACGAACAAGATTGGGTACAGCTGGCCGCGGGACACGCGTCTTTGCCAAATGCCAAATGACCGCCCTGCCCTCCCACAGCCGTTGGTTGGTTGGTTGGTTCGTTGGGTCACTGCACTTGCCCGACTTCACTTTCACGGCCCACCATGGCCTTCTCAATGGGTTTTCTTCTTTCCTTTTTTTTCGCTACCAACAACTGCGGTTCTTCACCGCAATTTTTACGTGCCGCAACTACGCGCTGATTAGCTACTGATAAACACGGATAAGCAGCACGACGACTGGCGGTTGGTTACGTGTTGACGAGCGCCAGCAGCAGCTTGGATACGTTGCCACGCATCACGGGATTCTGCCTGCACCTCGTGCAGTTCCACGAAGCTGCGAACGTGCCGCGAGCGGTGTGTCCCCGTCCCAGGGAGGCACACCGCACAACCAAACGCAAAAACAAGAAGCTTGGTTTGGTTTGGTTACACCACCAGCCAAAAAATTCATCGGCGGGGCAGCTCAGAATATTTTCTTTCTTCGTTTCTACGACGCATGGCGCCATCCGGGTCGGAGAGCGATATACGCCATCTCCGTCCAGCAGTGGGTGAGCCATATGCCATCCAGCAGGGGTTAACAACTCCGACGGCACGCCGCAACACCCAATCGACTCGGTTCCTTCCTTCCTCCCACACATTGCTTCTGGTGACACGTCCGGCTCCTTTTCCGTTGCCACGTGCATGTTATACGCAACTGTCAATTGACGACGGTTTACACATCTCACTCCGTGTCTTCTCACGCTTTCTTCACACTTGTTAAATTAATGTGCAGCTCGCGACATGTCGTAAACGGTTTGCACATCCCCATCTACTCCTCCTGCCTAAAAGTTCCGTAAAAACTAGTACTTACTACTCCTAACCTTGCACACTTGGACGTGCTATTATAGTTGGTAACACCTAACCTGTTTGTAACACTTGCTCTTACTAGATGTGCTAACGGTAAATTCCTCCCAATCCTAATTTTAGGCAGCTACTAGACCAACATATGCCACCAGCCGTACCTACACGACGAATCCCCAGAACAATGGGCGATGATTATCACGCACGACGCTTGCTCCCTCCAAATATAAATCGCCTCGATCGCGTACTTTGTTTTGGTACCGCGCCTTCCTGCTGCTAGCTAGCTAGCTACCAGCCGGCCGGGGACATCATATATATCAGGCCTAAAACCCAATCATGCCATATCATTGCCACGCCTCATTTCTTTGTTTTATTTCTCTACACGTTGATGGACCCTCGCCACTTACTAATACTAGTCGCATCAAGCGAGACCAACCACTTGTTGCACCCCCGCACGACCGCGATATGACGACCATGGACTTTATATATATATTGTTCTCGCATGCAACAATGCTACTGACGATGTTGACGTCCCTTGATCATTGACGCATGTCTTTTTCCTACTAGTAGCTAACTAGCTAGAGCCCAAACTCCTTTCTTTCTTTCTTTGATTTGAACAATGCATGCTTTCCAAATTGTATGCGGCGAACCTATTATTGGCAACTTGGATCATCTCTTGCCCAGTTACCCTCCCCTAGCGGCAAACCTATTATACAAAGATGAAGATGCTATATATATAAAGTTTCAAGGCTCGGGTTCCACCATATAGAAAATCACAAATTATGCAGAAAATTGAATATATAAATGGAAGGTAAAGTGGCAAAATGCACATATAAATGGTATCCAGGACGCATTCTATTCTGCTAACTATCTATGTTCCGTCAATGAGATAGGTTAGAGTAGCTATTATGCACCAACTAATTGGACGGCATAAGAGAATTTGCACAAGCAACCAATTGATTTGAATCCAGACTATGTATAGCTATCTCTATCCTTAAATGTAACAGCGTATTGAAGCTCGAAATTTTGCATGAATGCTAAACCATATACAGTACTAGCATGTGTGGTTCCGTGTGACAGTCAATGAGTGAGTGGATGTACGTCACAAATGAAGGGCATAGTAGTCTTTGATACATTGACTATTTTTTGTCTGAATCTAGAAAGTCTACATTTAGGGATGGAGGAGAAAGTAAAGACCGAGGACAAAACATTGCTGCTCCCCTGTCGTGTTTCCTGTGACACCGCTGTTACCCCCACAACCATTCCCGCTTATCGCAGATCTGAAGGGAGAAGAAATAAGAGAGGGAACGGGCTCCTTGTCCTTATTGCCATCCCTTCTCGTTGTCATTGGTGTGCCGGGAGGCGCGGCTCCGCGGCGGTGGCGGACTCCAGACCGCGTGGTGCAGGCGCGCCGAGGTCGTGAGCTGTTGCGGTGCATGGACCCCTCGCGAGATGCGCTGACTGGATATCACCGCATCGCTGCCATCGTCAAGACCATGGATTTGGAGGGATCGATCTAGAGGCGATGGGCAATGGTGGAGCTGTTGTCGTGTTTTGGCTCAGTGGAAAGAAGATGTTGAGTTTTTTTCTTCTTTTTCCCAATACAGAAACCATGTGCAGGTGTCACCGGATGGGACTGTTGAATTGTGCCAGTAAGCTAACGCCGTACCTTACGAGGCTAAAACAACGACATAATCGTTGAGACTTTTTTCCACCCAAAACGACATTATCCATGGGACCGAGGGAGTAGGAGAAACTATCTATTGTGTTGCATGGTCATGTTACAATCCTTTTATGTATACGCGAGAAGATCGTGACCAACATTGATCTCTAGATCAGACAACTTTAGGACCCAGCCGACTATAGTTCATATTCAAGACGGGGAGCGTATAATTGGTGTGCAATTTTCACGTGTTGTGTAGAGGAGGAGCGGGGGCATATGTGGCAGGTCGCGGAGCAAAGGGGCGGGGGGACATCCGTACGGCCGTGGCATGGAGAGACGCATTCCTCTAGCCCAAAAGCTACAGTCGCCGGTGCGGCATGATTGCTGGCTCCTCCGCGTGGGGAGTCAAAATTCGCCAGCCTGGATGGCATTCCGTGGGCCCCGCCCCGCCCCGCGCGTTTGGATCTTTTCTTTTCGCCGTTGATGATTGCTTGCACGGTTTCGGTTGCTCACTCACTCACTGCTGGCAGTGGCGCGCGCGCTGCTCGAGATCGGGAATCACTAGGCCGTTGCGGGAATCATCCATAACAAATTTTAGTATTTCACAATGAAGAACATAATCCTACAAGATGAGGTTTTTCTTTTTGATAACAACCTATCTAAAAGATGAGGTTGAGGTGATGATGCGCGTCAAGAGACAGACGACGAGAAAGGCGACGTGGCCGAGGCAGAGGAGTGGATGCCAGGCTGTGCGGCTACTGGACGCCTGCCCTCCAACCGACACACAACTCAAAAGAATATGGAAGAGAGAAGAGCAAACCGCCGAGGAGGCAACCGACCGCCGCTGCCACGCACGCGCGCAGCTTCCTGCCCATCTTCCTCCTCATCCGCTCCATGTCTTTTTCTTTATTACTCATCGGAAAAACAAGATTAGATGGATAAGCAAACGGCCTGATTGGCTTGTGGTCTCCTTTAATTTGTCTCCCTGTCCACGCACATCACCCAAGCATTTCTTCCTTGTTCTCCCGAATAATTGTGAAAAAAAAAACATTTTGATCAGGTTATATAGGACACTCCCCTGGAGCAGAGAACACATTAATATAACATATTAAGACCCGGCTATGTTGGCTTGTATGAAGCTCCTCTTTTATCTTACTTTGGGTAGTTAGGTTGAAACGATGGCTGTGATCGGATTAGATTTTTTTCTGGCTGCAGCTGTTGCTGTTGCTGCATATGGCCTTGCTGCTACAGTGCTCACAGCAAAAAAAGCCGCAGCAAAATCTGTTCCGATCAGGCCCGATGCTTGTCAGTGTTGTCACTAGTTGAAATGTGCCAGCATCGTACACCGCCACCAGGTTATGCATATACCACGCCTTGTAGCACTACTTTTTTTCTTTCTTGCTTAATAATCCTACTAGTAGTAGCTTCTGATCGACATGGGTTTTGGCATGTGGCTATTGCACCAAAGCAAAGCTAGCTACGGTATCTTTTCCGGTTAACGTTGCCATCAGGAATATTTGCCCGGGTCGACGACAACACCTACGTACAGTGCTGCTGCAGATCAAGAGGCGTGCGGCGCCTGTAACTAACCGTAACCGCTGCTTTCTATCCGGTGTGGCGTTGAAAAGTGGCCCGCACGTGGCAGTTCCCAGCCCCAAGCGTGGCCTGCAACGGAACGCTGAAGCGCCACGCCAGAATCCCTCCTCTCACACGTGCAGCTCCACTCACGATGCTGCTTGGGTTGTGTGCGTGTCAGTGCCCTTGCTGGAAAACGACAACACGTCATCAGGTACTACCGCTAGCCGCTTCCCAGAAAACGAAAACACTTTTGCTTTTCCTTACTTTGCCCTTTCGGTAGGGCTGGAACAACTTGTCTCCGTTCATTTCTTCCTTCGGCTCCCAACTCCTCCGTCACTGATAAGCTAGTATTTTTTTGTCTCTAAATCGAGCGCAAACTTGTTGTGACAACCTTTCCTTCCGGTATAGAGGCACATTTATATATTCCTGACACACGAATTTCCTTCCGGTATAGAGGCACATTTATATATTCCTGACACAAGAAATGCATTCTGACATGTAAATAAAACTACTATTTTTTCTTGTACTCCCTCTATCAAGAATAGTATAAGGATTTGATGCTTTCAACCATAACATTTGATCATTTGTTTTATTAAAAATTATACAAATGTAGAGAAAAATAAGTTAGAATTAGAATATAACTATTAATAAATCATATCACAAGAAAATAAATAATATTTTCACAAAAATTTTAAATAAGATGAATGTCAAATATAATATCTGAAAGTCAATAGATACTTACTACCTCCATTCCAATATGTAAGTATTCCTACAATCCCGAGATAAAAATAGTCAAGGCGAGAAAAATTCTCTATACCCTTATTTTACACTACCTCATCAATTTCTCACCCACCCATCAAATTCACTAGATTTTGTCTTATTTATAGGAATGTTTATATTGTGAACAAATATTTACATGCTTCAGATTCTTATATTATGGAATAGAGGGAGTATATTTGAAGAGGTAGGGAGTATTGTGGCAAACGCATGTGATCCCGACCGGAGAGCTAAAGAATTCACCGCGTAACGACGGAGGGGAGCATCATTGTTTTTGTGGAGAGTCAAGAATACACGCGATTCCTCGCATGTCTCTTTTGGGCTTTTGCCTCTTTCGGTTGCTTCCAACTGTCCGGACTGCTCCCAACCGATTCGGCTCCTCCTTCGCCATTCTTTCTTCTTTTAATAATAAGAATTAAATTGGAATACAAATAAAAATTAAAAAGAAAAATCAAGACCACATGTCACCATCAGTAAAGCTAAGTTATTTTTTTTCAAAAAAGTAAAATTAATCATCTGTATCCCAGTTTTACCACGATCTCTCATGGTTAATTAGAGTGGTTCATCTTGACATGACCGTGGAATTGTTTGCTTCTTGTTTCTGCACAGTAAGACAAATCATGGTTAAAGTCTAGTCTTGGTGTGTGTTTATTGCAGGTTCCTCTTTGTACATTGTTGCCCTGCATGCATATTCTTTCTTTCTCTACGGCAGGATTTGTAGTACACGTAGCCCTGCCAACGGGTTGAAAGTCGGAGCATAAATCGAACCAAACCATTTACTATCCTACCAGTCTACCAGTCCAAACTAACCCACCAAACAATGTTTGAAAACCGGATCAAACCAAACCGAAGAAAAAATGAGCCCAAGCCACACCAAACCATGGGCAGAACTGTAGTTTGAAACCGAGTTGCTTGGTAACGGGTTAAAACCGTTTTCTTCACTCCGGGTGCAGGGTGGTCACCCTGGCGGCCTGGACGATGAGCCGAGGAACATGTTTCGAGAAGAGCCTTAGTATGTGGTTTGACTGTCAATATTTCATTTTTTTTCTTGCCAACAATTGCTAACACATACGTACAACCTAATCTTTGTTACTGATTGACTAACAAAGACAGAAAATGCTGATTGACTAACCCGAGAAAGGTTAATCACTGGATCGCCGGCGCAATCAAATGGATGGGAGCGCCGCCTCGCCACCGCAAGTCGTGGAGGGAACCGGGGGATGCCGCCGCGGCAGCTAACCCTAGCCCGACCGCTCCGGTTTAGCGGCGCATGAGGAGAGGAGCAGCTCGGGCTTGAATCTTGATGCGGGCGAGAGGAGCGGCAGAGAGGCCGGAGAGAGACGCAGCGGTAGAGAGGCAAGAGAGAGCCGCGACAGCGCGGCGCTACCGCAGCAACATCCATCCGGTGCGACGGAAGGTTTTGAACGAGGAGCGGTCTCTCCTACTAAGTCATGGGCTGAGAACCGGTATGAAACCATGGGTTCAATCCGTTTGAACCCGAACTATTGGGCCCCAAATCAAACTGTACCCAAACCAATGATACAGTGCAACCAAACCAAACCGGACCATTCAATTATGTGGACCCGTTTCGATCAAACCAAATGGCCCAAAGCGAAAACCGAACCATTATAACCGATTCCAACCCAAACCGTTGTCAGCGTGAAGTACATGACCTCTTGTTGGTGTTGTCGTTGAACCTGTATGGTTTCCCCATTACAATCGTCGTGTTTGTGTTGTACTAGCGTGTTTTTTTTTGTGAGGGATGTTGTACTAGCTTTGACCCACCCTGTGTGCTTTCAAGAATAAGAACACTCTATGCACATGACTGCCGTTTAGGACCGGTTTATCTCAGGTGCATGCAACATCAACTAATCAGAGCGTCAAACTAAAGTTCACCGTTAAGATTGATGCACATGAAACATCAAGCAGTTGCACACAAAGATCGTAAGAAAAGGTCGTGTGTATAGTATTTTCCCATGAATAATTGGGATGGATCAGACGCAAGACACTTACCAGTGGCATGTCGTCATCTGTAACAAACCGAAACCGCGGCTTAATTCGTCGCAATGTAATGGGGCCCGCCACACACATTCAGCTGTTTTCTGGCCGTTGAAGTAGGAAACCGACGTCACATCTCCTCGTCATGTACAGCTAGCTAGCTACCGCGCGCATGATAACAACAGTTGCCTGGGCCCGTTCGTTTCCTGCCTACTAAAATTTAAGCATTGTCACATTATAGAGAATCTTACTATTTATGAATATTTCGATTAATTTAATGACAAAACCCTATTGACAGATTGATGCTATTTTTCGAGATGAATCTAATGAGCTCAATTAATTTATGTTTTGCTAAAGTGATGCTACGAGTAACCGTCTTCTAATCATGACTTAATTAACATCATTACATTCGTCTTGTAAATTAGTCTAGTGGCCTGTAATTTATTTTATAATTAAACTTTATTTAGTACTCATAAATAGTAAGATTCTTTTTTATGTGACAGCTCTAAAGTTTAGACCCCAGGAAACGAACACACCCTCGGTTTATTTCTTCGAGTTTTCTTCTCCGAGCCGTCCAAGTACTTTTCAGTACTCACTCCGTCCAAAAATATAAGAATTTGTTGACTTTCTCGATTTTCTATTTGACCATTCGTCTTATTCAAAATATTTATGTAAATACAAAAATAAAGTAGACGTACTTCAAATATATCTAGGAATAAAGTAAATTCTAACAAAATAAATAAAATTTTAAGAAATTTTTTGAATAAGACGGATGGTCAAACGTGATCTCTAAAAGTCAATAAATGCTTACATTTCCGGACGAAGTAGTATGTATCAAGGCGGATGGCAAATTCATTGAATATACTGTTGTTTATATATATACACGCCAGATGAAAGTTTCGATTAATAATCCACCTCGCTCAACGGCGGAATGCATCATTCCTGGAGCCAAAGATAGTACTTCGTTCGTTCCGATCATCATTGTGTTCAGCTAACATCCATATGTGTCCATGTCCTAACGTCAACAAAGAAAAATATATATGGAGTATATACTTGCACATAATCAATGTAGCTTTCACACAAGTATGGAAGGGATTATAACTTAGTACCGCGTTGTTTCAATATACATGAACCAGAGTGATGCCTAGTACTTGGCTGCTTTTCTTTTGGTGATAAAAGCATACACTATAACAAAAACTCGCTATAGCCACGCCACCCAAAATGAAGTAGCCACGGCAAAGAAAATAAACCGTGGCTACGGTAGGTGACGGGGCTGGCTGCCAATGAACCGTGGCTATAGAAGCCACTATAGCCACGGTTGGCTTTGTGAACCGTGGCTATAGTGGCCTCCACCAATAGCCACGGTCCACGTCACCAACCGTGGCTATAGTTTCTTCTATAGCCACGGTTGAAGAAGTGGACCGTGGCTGTTATTTTGCACGAGTATAAAAGCCGCGTTCGGACAGAACAGGAGCTCGGTCCAAGTGTGGCGGCTCGAAAATTGAGGAAAAAATGAAAACCGAGGGGGAAGGTTTTGATCTCTTTTTTTTTGCAGAAATTTGTTCTCCGTGGTAAGGGAAACTCATCCCATGTATTATTTGTTGCTATAGTGTTATAATCATGGAGAATTTTGGATTACCATTTGACCTAGGTTTTGATTTCGATTTGTCAAATTCCTTCATGTTTGTAGGTTTGTTGTTGGTTTGAGTTGTGTATAATAAGCTCATATATCATGTGCTTGTGTTGCATACAAAAAAATCATGTCTTACAAGCCTTTTTCATGTCAATCAATTTAAGATCTACTTTATGCTCTCTCAGCAGTTTAATTATTAAAAGATTCGAGTCAATTAATAATAATTTGTATAGTGGGTTTTTATACATGATAGCACATTGTCTTATGCAATATATTAGTTCTCTTATATTTTCTATAAATATATAATATTCATAATGGTAAATAGATTATTTAGTAATTATTTAATAATTATTAATTCTAGCACATTATGTTATGCAATATATTAGTTTCCTTATATTTTCTATAAATACTTAATATTCATACTTGGTAAATATTTGATTTAGTAATTATTTTATTATAATTAATATTCGCGTAATGCTTGTTTAGATGGACAAAACATGGATGTACGAAGAGTCAAGATTAAGTGCATATTTCCGAGGTCAAGTCGATGTATTTCTCAAGAGAGTCTGTCGAGCATGCTAAGCGTCTAGGAAGACAAGAAGTATATTGTCCATGCGTGGACTGCAAGAATCAAAAATTGTGTACCGATACACTTGTAATCAAATCTCACTTAGTGAGGAGGGGTTTCCTGGAGAATTATACGAGGTGGACAAAGCATGGAGAAGACGAGGCGGTCGAAGTTGAGTTGCAGCCGATTGAAGTTGAAGAAGAACAGTTTGTCCAAGTTGACGAGACTTTTGATTTTCATGTCGAAGAAGAACAATATACTGATTTTGATGTTGAGGAATTGTTATGTCATGTTGAGCCGCAAGTTTTACTCAATGCGGGGACAACAAGAGGGCTTGATAACTTTGCAACGATAGAGAAGGCATCAAAGGATTTATTGTTTGAGGAGTCTAAGGGATGTTCTAAAGAGAATACTGTGTTACGTACGGTTCTCGAACTCATGAAACCGAAGGCCACCCATGGGTGGTCGGATGCCGATTTCAATGAATTGTTGGATCTTCTTTCGGATACATCTGCCAAAGCCAAACTTGTTACCAAAAAACACGTACTATGCTAAGAAACTGATATCTCCAATGTTGTTTGGGTGTGCAAAAAATTCACGCATGTCCAAATCATTGTATATTATACCGGGGGAGAAGTTCAAGGACTTCGTGAGATACCCAAGGTGCAAACGAAGTCATTACAAGACGAATGAGGAGTATGATGTAGACACAACTAATAAGAGTGGAAAGAATGACAGGAAGAGGAAGAAAAGCGATATCGTCAATGGTAGCGACGATGATAGTAAGGTTCCGGCCTTGGTCATGTGGTACCTACCGGTGGTCGATCGCATAAGACGGATATTTGCCAACCCAAGAGATGCTTGAACCGATAACATGGCATACACGTAAGAGGGACCCTAATAAGCTGAGTCATCCATCGGATGGAACCCGGTGGAAAAACTTCGATCGTAACCACCGTGACGACTTCTCGCACGAGCCAAGAAATATACGGTTTGCATTGAGTACGGATGGAATGAACCCTTTTGGTATGACGAGGAACGTTCGCAGCGTTTGGCACTGTGCTGCTAACAATGTTCAACATCCCCCCATGGTTGTGCCACAAGAGGAAGTACATATTATTGTCCATTCTTATATCCGGACCGAAAGAACCTGGAAACGACATAGATGTCTTCCTGGAACCGTTGTTTGAAGACATGCGGAAACTATGGTTGGAAGGTGTGCGTATGTGGGATGAGCACCGAAGGGACTACTTCACGTTGAAAGCGATCATTTTCGTGACCGTAGCTGATTCCCCGATGTTAAGGGCGCTTTCGGGCCAGGTGAAAGGAAAGGAGGCATGCTTTGTTTGTGTTGACGATACATCACACGTGTATCTTCCATCATCCAAGAAGATAGTGTACACTCGAAATCGTCGATTCTTACATCGGAGCCACCCGTATCGACGGATGGCCAAACAATTTGATGGTACGATTGAGACCGGCGAAGAACCTCGACGTTGGACCTCTAGGGATGTCTTTGATAAGACAAAAAAACATTAAAGCTATATTTGGAAAGGCCGTGAAGGGAGTTGCAAAGTCAAAAGCTGCAACGCCGTATAAGAAGCTTTCTATATTCTACGGATATCTCGAGTACTGGGAAGAATTGGAAGTGACTCATGCATTTGATTGGATGCACATTGGGAAAGGTGTATTTGACAGCACTACCGGCCTTATACTTGACCTACCGGTAAGACAAAGGATGGACTGAACGCACGTAGAGACCTTGTAGAGATGAATATTAGGCCGAGCTCCATCCGCAAGAAAGAGCGAACGGAAAGTACTACCTCCCGCCGACTGCTACACCCTAACGCGTGAGGAGAAAATAGCGTTCTTGAAGTGTCTACACGGGATTAAAGCACCGACCGGTTTCTCATCGAATGTCCAAAATCTCGTAGACATGAAAGACTTAAAGATAAGTGGTTACAACACTCATGATTGTCACACACTACTTTCGGTGTTTACGGCTATCGCCATCGAGCTGTGAAATCTGAATGGTTGAAGTTGACTATCACTCGTCTGTGCTACTTCGGAACGCGGTCTCAAAGAAGGTGATCAATAAACACGAGTTGGATAACCTACGAACCCACATAAAGGAAACAATGTGCATGCTCGAAATGTGCTTTCCGCCATCCTATTTTGATACTATGGAACACTTCATGCTTCATATTGTTGACCAGATATCTGCTTTGGGTCCCGTCTACATGCATCATATGTTCCCCTACGAGAGGTTCATGTATGTTATGAAACGCTATGTACGTACTCGTTGTCATCCGAGAGGGTTCAATGATTGAGGGCTACACCACCGAGGAGATTATTGAGTGTTGTGCAGATTATATTAAAGATGGTCGATCTATTGGTGTACCCGTGTCTCGTCATGAGGGAAGGTTAAGTGGAAAAGGTATACGAGGACGAAAATCATTCACCGACCGCGAATATAAACGAGTTGACAAAGCCCATTTCTTGTACTTGCAACAATCACGTATTGTTGCCCCGTATTTCGCAAAACACATTGAGGAGCTTGAACTAAACAATGTTCGGGGCAAAAGCGGTGCATGGTTAGTACGGGAGTACAAGAAAACTTTCACTTCATGGTTCGAGAGTCAAGACCTTCCACGTGGAGACTCGATGGATGAGAAAATGTTGAGAATTTTAGCTGCCCGACCTTCGAAGACTGTGGTGACTTATCGGGCGTACGACATTAATGGTTTTACTTTTCACACTTCAAAGAAGGACACGAAAAGTAAGTGTCAAAACAGCGGAGTTCGAGTTGAAGCCCTTGATGGCGATAATAATTACACCTCATATTATGGGTGCATAGAGGAAATTTGGGAGCTGAACTATGGACCAGATTTACAAGTTCCTGTCTTCAAATGCAAATGGGTCAAACACCCAAGTGGGGTGGAGGTCGATGAATACGGGTTAACCGTCGTCGATCCGAAGAATGTAGGTTATAAAGATGACCCGTGGATACTTGCTAAGGTAGCAGAACAAGTGTTCTATATACTCGATCCAAAGGATGAGAAGAAGCACATTGTTATTCCCGGTAAACAAAAAATACTTGGAGTGGATGGGGTCGACGATCAAGATGCATACAATCGAGTATGATGAAGTTCCATTATTTGTGGATCCGAAAAAATTTAAAGTCATTGAAGCAAAACTATCGTATCAAGGAATGCCATACCTACGCACGGATTGCGAAGGAAAAATTGTTCAAGGATAATGTACCTTTATTATTCCATTGCGATGTACCTATGACGTACTCGAGATATATATGTTTCAACAACTTTAATTAATTTAATAATATTTTAGTGAATTTTTAGCAAAATAAATGAATTTAATAACCTTTCCATTTTTTCTGTCACTTTTCACAATTTAACAAGTTTTAAATAATTTTTCATCTACTTTAATTAATCTAATAATATTCTATTTTAAAAAATATTATTTAATTGATTTAAATTGTTTAAAAATAAGTAAATTACTATCTTACACTTAAAAATGTTTATATGTCGGTTTTATTTTTAAGAAATTTTAAATTATACCTTGTTATTTTTAGGATTTCTAATAAAAATTGAACCTAAACATTATTTATTCAATATTTTAACTCAGTATATATATAAAAATTTTAAAATTTAAAACTAAATGTATAAATAAATTTTAAAATTTAAATCTAAAGAGTAAATGTTTTTTAAAATTTTAAACTATACCTTGTTATTTTTAGGATTTCAAATAAAAATTGAACCTAAACATTATTTATTCAATATTTTAACTCAGTATATATACAAATTTTAAAATTTAAAACTAAATATATAAATAAATTTTAAAATTTTTTGGCCCATGGGCCCGACCACATCGACCCACGAATTAGAACACGATCAAGACCCAGGATTTAGGACAAGATAAAGGCCCGAAGCACAAACAGACGGCCCACATGGCGAGAGCAGGCCCATAATGTATCGATAACTTCAACCAAGTGTGCGGAGGGAGCTTATAAGCTGGCAGGGGCGACTTTGGGCGGGCGAGGTGGTACTAAACCCCTACCCGCCGCACACACTTTGCTATAGCCACGGTTGACTTCTTCAACCATGGCTATTGTTAAAAAATTTATAAAAAATATAAGTGAGTTTGAATGCTCGGGAAACTATGGCATGCCAAAATGTAGGTCAAACGGGCTTATAGTTTGCAAATGATAAATGTGCAAAATAATAGAAAAAACATGGTGTCATTTGATTTTTTTATATCTGCACAATTTTTATTATTTTTGAATTGAAAATTGGCACACACATCTGTCTTACAAATTAAAATCTACCGTAATTTTGTTGGAAAATTTTGAAATATTTGGGTCATGTAAAAGTGAAGAAAAAAATTTTATAGACGAAATATTATATTAAAAAGTAATGGAGTAGAAAAAACAAAAAATACAAATATGTTTGTAAACAACTAAAAAAGTGACATGCCAAAAATTAGGTGCAAAGTCATTATAGTTTTTAGAATAAAAATTAAAGAAGTAAAAGAAAAATTATACATGAAAAAAATAAACACTCAATGACAAGTAGGGCCGGAGGAAACAATAGCCACGGTTGGTTTCGGGACCAACCGTGGCTATTGGTTGTGTCATTGACATGCGGGCCCCGCGTGTCGGTGGGTGTTCAATAGCCACGGTTGGAATTGACTTCAGCCGTGGCTATTGTTGTTTGTCCCACCGACATGTGGGACCCACCCACAAATCTCCAACCGTGGCTAATGTCGGCGTATAAAATGGGCGAGGCGGGTGGTCCCCAAACCCTAACCCTTGGCGCTGCAAACCGACGCCACCAGCCCCGCCCCATCGCGCCGCCCTCGTGCTCCTCCCCGCTCGAGCTCCTCCCCGCACGATCGCACCGCCCACCGCGCCGCCCTCGTGCTCCTCCCCGCCCGAGCTCCTCCCCGCCCGACGCGCGCCGCCCACTGCGCCGCCCTCGTGCTCCTCCCCGCCCGAGCTCCTCCCCGCCGGAGCTCCTCCCCGCCCCGCCCGAGCTCCTCCACGCCCGAGCTCCTCCCCGCGCGCCGGATCCGCCCGCGAGCTCCTCCGCGCGTGCCCGCTGGACCTTCTCTCGCGCCGGCTCGAGCTCTCCGACGAGCCCGCCCGAGCTCCTCTCTCGCCCACGAGCTCCTCCACGCGTGCCCGCCGGACCTCCTCTCGCGCCGGCCTCGAGCTCTCCGACGAGCCCGCCCGAGCTCCTCTCTCGCCCGCGAGGTCCTCCGCGCGCGCTCGCTGGACCTCCTCTCGCGCCGCCCGAGAGCTCCTCTCCGGTCGCACGCTCCTCCTCGCCGACGACGAGTCCCTCATCGTCCCCTCCCCTTCAACAAGCTCCCCCTCTCTGCGTAGCTGGTATCCCCCGTCCCCCTCTTCCCCTCCGTGGTTGATTGTTATGCTACATTTGAGATGCTAGGTGGTTGATTGTTATGCTACATTTGAGATGCTAGGTGGTTGAATGTTATGCTATATTTGAGATGCTAGGTGGTCCAAATAATTAAGCAGCAAGGTTAGTTACTAAAAAGCATTAATTGGTGCATCTCTGCAACATACACAGCGTATCCATTTTTTGATCTGGCTGAATAGATTCAGATCATCTCAGTAGCTATCTATCCCTATACAATTGCGGTTTGTAAAACAGTAGCCTTTGTTGTTTCAACTCTGAATAGGGGGCTCCCAACTGTGGAAATGTGAAAGATTTGTCTTACCACCCCCTGAGTAAATATTAATTTGTGAATGAGCCAAACTAGTTAAGCTATCTGTGTTCTGAACTGAATTATTAGACGGTGGAGTTTCACTTTCGAAGTTTGCCTGAGTTTGATTATTTGGTAGCATGGTACTGAATGTCTTAGTACTGATCCAGCACATTATCTTCGTTCTGAATTGAACTATATTTACTGGAGATGTGCCATCTCACTGATAGAACTTTGGTGCCAAGTCACAGATCGAACAGTGTGAACTAGTATCGCAAAATTAGTAACAGGACAGCTTCAAATGGAGAAAAAACAGAACAGAATGTTGTTGTTTCTCTTTCGTCAGTTTCCGTCAGGTTTCAGTTCGTCGTTGCAACAAACTGTTTTGAGTGCCCTTCTAAAATTATTTAGAGGCCGAATTTGTCCAGGGTTATATGGAGTATATTGTAGCCCTATATACCCTTTTTCCATAGAATACTTGAACTCTTGTTTTGGCTCACTAGTTTGGGAGATATAATTTTCCAAAGTTAGTGTTGTGATGCTGTTTGACAGATTCTGTCAGTTAGATTGTGGAGCCATTTAGACATAGTAAATGACGATATTAAATTTGGAAATGAATACCAAAGTTGTGGCTTGTTAAATGTAGATGCTTGCAGAGTATTTTTTTGCTATCATTGCAATTATAGTTTTAGTGTTATGAAAATGACAAGCAGCACTTCTGTTGTATATCAAAATGAGGCGTTTTGCTGTTTTTGCCGATTGCGGGTTTGGAGCGTAGGAGCGCTTTGAATATTGTTTGTAAATGATGTACTGAGATGCTTAAGCTATTTCTGTTGATCGATCATTGAGATCCTTTTCCATTCCAGTATCTAGTACCAAGTAGTAAAGCTTTGCCCTAAATTGCACCTATTCATGCTAGGCTTGCTGATTTGAGTACTCTATGGTTGAATAAGTACCGATGCTGTTATAAAAGCACCTATAAAAGCCTTTGTGCTCTATGGTTTAATATATAAAAGCACCTATTCTTTCTCCTCTCTTACTCTCTTACTCTCTTTTCTCCTCTCTTTCATGGCTAGACCATTTTTGTCAAATAAAAACTATTTTCTCCTCGCTTTCCTCTCCTCTATTTTCTCTTTTTCTCCTCTATTTCCTCTCTTTTCCTCTCTCTCTCACTCTCTAGCTAAATCAGCACATGGATTATAAGGCAAAGTATTTATTTTAAGTGCTGATTTCTCATCTCTTTCCTCTCTTACTTTCTTTTCCTCTCTCTCTCACTCTCTTTCTCCTTTCTTTCTCTATTTCCTCTCTTTTCTCCTGTCTTCCTCTCTTTTCTTTCCTCTCTTTTTATGGTCTAGCCATGCTTGATGATGAAAGCGGGCAAAGTGAGATGAGTGTGGCAGCATGGACCGCATCCTCGGATGTTGGAAACATGTTGACATACGAGTCGATGACCTTAACGATAGTGTTGGATGGCCGTTGATTCGGCAACCCGGACCGAGAGCAAAAAATCCAATATTTTTGGCAGATGATGATTGTTGATAGAAGAGGAGGTAGCTGGGGGGATCAATATAGAATGTAGGGTGTCTTTCATTAGGAAGGTTGGTCAAACAATATGCAAGACATACCGCAACTCGTACGACTCGGGTAGACATGGTCGGATGCTTGGGTATTCTTCGGATTATCTTTGTGATGTGTATGGCACATTATATTTGATTTTCCGAAGGATACCCAAGTATCCTGACCTATCTATCCCGAGGTCGTATAAATTGTGGTATGCATTGCATAGTGTGCACCTGCCTTTCTTATGAAAGCTGTTCTACATTGTACGTTCCTCCTCCTCAGCTGCATCCTCTTCTTCCCCGTTCCGATGCTACGGAATATACTCCTTTTCTTGGAAAAATATATTTTCAACTAAGTCTTCAAAAAAATTCTAACTTTTTGGCAGATGACGATGACTCTTGATAAGCATATGCATATTTAGGAGAACGGAAAGATGGGGTAGAAGAATATAGAATGTAGGGTGTCTTTCATTAGGAAGGTTGGTACAATAAAATGCAAGACATACCGCAACTCGTACGACCTTAGGTAGACATGGTCGGATGCTTGGGTATTCTCCGGATCATCTTTGTGATGTGTATGGCACATTATATTTGATTTTCCGGAGGATACCCAAGTATCCCGACCTATTTACCTCGAGGTCGTATAAATTGTGGTATGCATTGCATAGTGTGCACCTACCTTTCTTATGAAAGTGTTCTATATTGTATGTCCTTCTATCTCGTCTTCCTCTTCTTCTATTTGATTCCGATGCTATCCATGTTCCGATGCCAATGCTAAATAATCCTTTTCTGTCATCTTTTCTCTATTTTAACTCTTTCCTCTAATTATTTCCTACTAAATCTTTTCATTGTTACGCTAAAGGTATCAAATCCTATAATGATGGACAGCCCCCGATCCAAGTATACACAGGAGGATATTGTGAATATGAACCATAAAAGCTCCTCATCAAGTGGAGAATGGGAAGAACCGGAGGATTCTCACCCCCCCCAGACGTCGTGAACCTAGGGGTATTAATGAGGACCCGGATTATGTGCCCTCGGAAGAGGTATCACGTGAAATGTCATTCTTTCTTTAAATATTTCAAGTTTCCCGTATTAGCATATTACCGAGCTTCAATGATTCTTTATATGGTAGGTTCCTCGACGAAGTGTTCGTCGTGCCTTGGCCGCACAAGCGACATATTCCATGGCTTGCGAAGACACACCTCATGAGGAGCAAACGGAAAATATACCGGCCCATGAGTCCCCGGAAAGCGCAAGCGTGGGGGTAAACGGTCCGCGAACAAGGCTGAGGGCACATATGAGGTGACAACACTGGATCCCGCCGATCGGGAGCCTGTTGAACCAATGGGTGTCCATGCAAAATAGCGGAATCGTTGTGGTGTTGTTGTCGGGGAGAAATGCAAAATAACCTGGACCGAATGGAAGCTGGTTCCTCAAGAGCGTAAAGAGGAAATGTGGAATGCCGTTAGATCACACATTCTCTTCCCACCAGCGGACCTCGAGAAAGCCAAGAAGGCAATGCTGACCGCAATGTCACATATCTTTCGAGAATGGAGGTCCCGACTAAACTGCCGTTATGTGAAACGTGGCATAACACCCTTTGACGATTATGGTCAAATAAGTCCACAGGATCGGGAAGAATTTGTTCAGCGAGAAGACAGCTGGGCCTGCCAAGGACCTTAGTGCAAAGATGTTAGAGCTGAACAGGAAAAATAAGTACAAGCCACACTTGGGCCCGGCGGCTACAAGAAAAAGATTCCGGAGTGGAAGGCGATGGAAGAAAAGCTCCGTCGTTGAAGGGAAGCCCGATCCACTAGAGGGTCTCGAGTCGCGTGCCAAAAATTGGGTCCGTGCGCACTCTAAGATGGATGAAAATGGGGAGATTATTCCGATGGACGCGGAATCGGCGCAAGTTATCTATTAATTGACGGGTGACATCAAGTCGCAGACGCAGATCTGGTGTTATTCAATCCAATATCACAGAGACCAACTCTCTCTTGCTGTGGGGACCAAAGAGCATGGCGGGCGGGTGCGAGCGGTGTCCTCCAAGGCAACTTGGAAAGAGGGTTTCTCCTCTAGCTCTTCCGCCTCGTTGTACAAAAAACATAAATTTCACAAGAAAGATAAGGAGGAGAGGGACAAGGAAGAGTGGAGGAGACAGATGGAGATGTACCAAGCTGACTGCGAAGTGGAAGTATCCCCGATACGACTCCTATCGTCCCAACCACTTCGTCTAGCTTTACCTCCCCGTTAGAAGGGGAAGTGATAACGCAAGAATGTCCTTGTGAGCTGCATGTGCCGTTTGGTTACAAGGAAAAGACCATGAAGGTTGCAACCGGTAGAGCACTTCCGGGACGAACACTCTACAACATGTATATTCCACCCGGTACGTCCGTGTTACCGTCGAGGAGGTCAACCAAGGATGTGAGGAGCACGAGATTGAGTGCCCCATACCCGACGCGGGGATTATAACTCTACATGATGCTATCGGTTCGTTCATCATGTGGAAACGTCGTGAGGTTGTGCTCTCGTAACCACGAGTTTCCCCTCCCCTTGTCCGGACACGGATCGGTTCATGAGAGTCAACAATTCACGGGGGATAAAGCCGGAGTAGGAGAACCGTCTCCTTTGTCGGGTGCTACTTCAGCCGCTAAGGAACAAGATGAACAAGGACATGAAGCGGTTATGAGTCCTATACTCGCGGACAGCCCTCGAGCAACAAATAGTGCCCCTTGTCGAGCCGGAAGGGCAATGTATCTCCTCTCGTCGAGCCAAAAGTCGAAACCCTAGCCTTGGATGAAGAGTCTCGGCTTATCGAGCCTCTTCGGAAGGAGTTTACTCCTGTAATTTCTAGGATGATTACGCCTGCGGGGGTGGATCCGTCAAAGCCGCAACCTCGAACATGTCACGAAATACTTGGAGCGAATGAGGAAGGGACCCGTGCAGCCAATCACGGAACCTCGGTCAATTGGTACATTACGATGATGACATATTTGAGGGTCGTGACGAGAATGAGGACTTCCCAAATTTCATCTTTGGTAAACCCCTCGTATCTAAAAACATGTTGTCAAACCTACCGTGGGAGATGCGAAAGCTGCATGACCGGTACGTAGCGGCAGCGAAAGAAGGAGTGGATGTGATCACCTGTAAGCTTCCGAGGGACGTGTTCAACGATACCGGTGATTCGGTACTTGGACTATATTTCAATGATATCCACACTATGTTTCGCCTCGGCGAGATGGACACAACCTTTGTAACCTTGTGGTGCATGTAAGTGCCTCTATCCATCTTTTTCTTGTCTCATACTTTTTGCATTACATGTTACACACTCCCTTTTGCTTTTAATGTAGCTTGAATTCAGCATTTCAAAAGAAGAGATACGACAGACCCGATTGGAAGGTTGGGTATCTCAATCCGAGCTTGATCAATCAAAGTGCGATCAACCCCGGATAAATGAGAAAGACAAGATATATAAGGATAAGACACCACAAGAGTTACAAGAACCGAAGGACACCATGAGGACAAAAGCTAGAGGTCGAGTTGCAGGTTATATTTACAGGTGCTTCAGGGAATAGCAGGATTGTCACGCCATTTACGCGCCTTACCACTTCGAGTAAGTTCGACCACTACCTTCCTCTCGTCGGTCGTAAAGATAGATGACATACTAACGAATACGATCTTTTGTTGCAGTGGTCATTGGATTTGTTTCCGATCATGCCAAAAATTGGATATCTATTAGTCTTGGATAGCCTTGACTACGACTCCAATCGCTACGAAGATATCGTGAGCGTTATAAATTCATAAGTACAGACGTACAATTAAATAGCGATAATTTCATGCAATAATACCCTTTTCTCAATACTGTAGTGCTTATTTGAACTACGTAAAGAATCCGAAGGTGGCACGTTATAGAATTCGGAAATAAATATACTTTCGCCATAAATTTTCGGTAAGACACACGTCACATCTAATTTTTTTATGCTGCTATCATTGAAATAGAGTGATATTTTTTACTTCACTCTATTTAACAGTGCATTAAGCAAGTAAAAGGTAGTGTGCACTGTGGATACTACGCATGTGCGTATTCGAGCTCCGCTGCATCCTACTTGAATGTCATCACCCATGAGACCACCGAGGAGGTACGCTAAGATTGCATCTGTTTAATTTACATTCTTTCTGTTTTTTTTGTCTATCATGTACCAACTTTTATGTATTTATTGACAGCGAACAAAAAGTCTAGAAAAGGCAATGATAACGGACAGAAAGATATTGAATGAAATCTCCAAGAATGGATTCTCGACAGCGCGAAAGCATCTAAGTATAAATGACATGTACTACATTGTCGCTAGGATGTGCCGTTTCTTGCTTAGAGAGGTCATCGATCCTCGTGGTCGGTTCTTTGACGAGCAAAGTGAAGTGACGAAGGAGCATCGGGCACTTTTCGAGTGGTGCAGCTCGAAACGACCGTACGAGCCCGATGTTGTTGAAGATTCGTATAGTGTAGACTTAGTTTGAAAAAACATTGTGATGTTCACATTATTAAATCTTTGATGGATTTTGTTAATATTTGTAAATATTTGTAAATATTAATGTGATGTAATACTTTAATGTTAATGTGATGTAATTATGGTTAATGTTATGTAATTGTAATTTATTATTTCTAATGCGTATTTATTTTTTTTATTGTTAAAAAAGTAAATAGCCACGGTTCACTTTAGCAACCGTGGCTATAGTGGTGTCCACTATAGCCACGGTTGGTTTATCGAACCGTGGCTATAGTATTCCACTATAGCCACGGTTTACATGTCGAACCGTGGCTATAGTGTCCTTCTATAGCCACGGTTGGCTATGTCAACCGTGGCTATAGTACGTCACTATAGCCACGGTTGACATAGTGAACCGTGGCTATAGTGGCGTACTATAGCCACGGGTGTTCTGTTTTTCGAGGCTACGGATGGTTTTCTGTAGTCTCGGAAACATAGCCACGGTTGGGGCTGACCGTGGCTGTAGAGCCCCCAACCGTGGCTATAGTGAGTTTTTGCTATAGTGATAGACTGCTGCAAAGCAAGCGGCATAAGTGAAGTACAGGACCAATTAGCATCGAAAACGGCATACTGCTAGTTAGGTGTTGTACGTACTTGCACCAATTAATGCTACTCTTTACGCTCTTAACTAAAATGTGCATGGAAAGCTAGGTACACTGGAAGATGAATAAGATAGAGCGCAAAGCTATTGGTTTGTGGGATGTGGTTTTGGAGCTCCCACTACGCGAACAAATAACTCAACTGTATGCTGATTAGGAAGCAACAATGTGCACCCTCTGTCTGCATTCTTTAATTGGTGATTTGTTTCGTTCAAACACTAACGACCATTACACTGTCCATATTGTGATCAGCTCACCTTTGGCACATGGGTTAGTGCCTGATTTGTCATGTGTCATGTGTTGTGCCTTTGGGGAGTAATATTCCGATATGCCATGGCAAAGTCAGGTAAAACTAGTTTGTTCAACCTTTAGATAGCACTACCGGAATTTGCTTGTCATGTGGTAGCAGCCATCATATATGATAGAAAAGCATAATTTGATAGATAATTTGCGAAAAATTGCGAGTTCAATCAAACGCCGTATATACCAAAATCGTAGATAGTATACACCGTCAGTTTTTCTTCTTTTGTCGATAGCTCATTGTTTTCTAGACCAAAAGCGGCTTTGGAGCCCGTTGCAAAGTGAGCAGCAGATCTCGAGGTACAATCTTTCATGCGAAGGAAAGAACCAAAGAGACAAAAGGTTGATGCCAAACGGTTCCGAAAGACCCTAACTCCTAACACAGCTCATCCATCGCCACCAATTATATATGTACAGACCTGTATCTCTGCAGTTTCTTTACACTTCAAAATATGCATGGAAAGGTAACACGCACACGGAGAGGCTAATAAACTAGTAATAAGTAGATCACTGGACGACATTTTAATTGGAGCTCCCATGCTAAACCAGCAATAAAACTTGTAGGCTTTTAGGATCGGAAGCAATAACTTTGCTAAATTCCACAACCACTCCAACTGATGATTTTGTCACTACATGGTTCGTACATGCAGAATTTAACATCATGCCGAGGCGGCAAAGAGGATATTATTACTATACTTTGCACATGTAGACATAGCAGAATTGAAAATTTCAGCCTATGTAGATTTATTTATGTATATACGTCATAAGGCACGTGTTATTAGATTCATCAAAACACACATACACCCATAATACTAGCACATTGCTTTTATTTGAAATATCATTCACCTCATAGAAAAATAAGTAGCACCAGGTGAACCGGTTTGATGTTACAAACGACATATATTGGGACAATTAATGGACTAATAGGTACTACATTACTCTTTGGACGATGAGAAAAAATAACCAACAGATTAAAATGCCTTATTTGTTTAATCTAAAATGGTAATCAAGTGGTTGAGTTTTCCCAAAAACAATTCTAATTCAAAATTGAAGACATCAGACTCATGATATGAGTATACTGTTATACTAATAGTTCCCGTACAAAAATCATCATGAAAATCAAATTGTGGTCAAGTGTGGGAATTGGGTAGCAGCAGCCGTGGTTTTCATGGGAGGTAAGCAGAATCATCACTTAGGCCAAATAGTTAGCCAAAAATATGCTCTTGTTTTTCTTTTCCTCCCTACCGCACTTTTTTCCCAGTTATATGCTTTATTGGCTCTGTCTTCTTGCATATATCATTGCTACCACTAAAGCCTATATATTTTCACTACTATATTACTCCCCTTTGAATAAAATTTTTGAAGAATATTTCTACGTTAATTGCACATTGATATCACTTTTGGTCCAGCGCTAACATTCAAAGATTGGTGTGCACCATATTCGGGTTTGTTTACTCATGATGATGGACATATAACGGCCAACCCACCATATGCACCTCATTCGTTGTTGCTTAATTTGTGCTCCTGTCATGTTGACTGTTGTGCTTTTCAGAAGTAATATGCCAATATGCCATTGCAAAGCAAAGTTAGTTAGTTCCTCTTTTTGAGAGCACGACTGAAAGTTGCTTCCCCTGTGGTGGCGCCAGTCCATTGGCAGCGAATGTCTATTCCCTGTTGATTTGCTTCCGTCCCCCGGTGCCAGCAGAGGGTTTGATCAAAATTGAAAATTAACTTATTTTTAGAACAAAACGTGTCGTCTACCTACAGGAAATCCGTAAGCCGGTTGCAATCCAAGAATAAAATTATTGGACGACGGCGCTGAAGACAGGACAGGTTCTGTTTATTATTGGACCAAATTAATGAACGCTTAAGTAGGTAGGAGGACAGCGAACTAGTAATGAGTTTCGCCGCTAGTGCAATTCGGATCGACAGCACGACACGTTGCACGTTGGATCATATCGACACGTCGTCGAATACGAAAAGCACAAAAAGACTGCGGACATCCTCCACGTACGGTCCCAGCAAGGCTTCCTCGATCCTCAGTCCACCTCCTGCATTGTTCATTAGTAGTATAATGTAATTCGCGCAACTGAATCTAATGATGCATCTCAGTGTACGCGTGATGATTTTTGCTGCCGGTTGGCGGTGAGGCCCAGCCGCCGCACATGTAGCTCCCCATGTCGTCGATCTGTTTGCTGTTGGCCTCCTTCCCTTGCATTTCCAATCCTCTCTCTCTCTCCCATTGAATACCTAATTCATTCTAGCATGATATTCATATTCAATTAATCCATATAAGCTTAGATTTTTATGTGTAACTGGTCAGTGCATAGTAAT
Source organism: Chloris gayana (assembly GCA_031894775.1). Lineage (NCBI taxonomy): Eukaryota > Viridiplantae > Streptophyta > Magnoliopsida > Poales > Poaceae > Chloris > Chloris gayana. The sequence goes on from JAUNZO010002565.1 coordinate 115,265, forward strand.
TTAACATGATATTAAACTAGATATCTTAAATTTTAAGTCATGGTAACCGTATCTTTCGTCGCACCACTCCTATTTTCACGTTTATGTCCACGAGATCTACAACTATGAAATTCTGACCACAACGACTGCATGTTTTTATCATATAGTGAATGTGAACACTGTTTCCCAATTATGAATTTTTGTGGTGTCATACTCTACGGATTTCCTTATGTGATAGCACTTGTTCAACTCCTACTATGCATTATCAGGTACTTGCCATAAGCAGGTATAGATATTCCTGTATTTGATTACAGCGCAATGTGTTGTGGTTGTGCTTGTGTCAGTCGGTCCACGGTCACATCTTACATATGTTGCAGCTAAAGCACTTGAATCACATCATACTCACATCCGAAGTTGACATACCTTTCACATCCATCAACAAGAGAGAGCATCTCATATGCTCCATATACAGCATATTTATCAGCATATCAAGATCAGAAACAGTTGGAACAAACTCAAGAGGAGGAAAGCATCACTCAGCCCGACTGGGAAAGAAAAAAATTAAATAGAGAGGCATGATGAACGCTACGCTTAAACCAAATAGAAAGGCACATCCAAACGACAGCATATATAAAGAGACAAAAGGATCGATCAAAGCAGAGAAAAGTACACACAAAATAGACAGGCAAACAGCTATTATTGAAAGGGCAGGCCTGGGATTTCATTATTCGTGACACGTTCCTTTTGAATTTTTGAAACAGGACATTATATGGTTGTCCGACACAAAATTGTACAAACATCGCAAGGTAGAATCAGAAGACGGGGAGATGAGTTCTTCTCGAGCAAAATTATCTATTAACCTTTTCGTCGCGTTCTTACTGTTTGGTCTACTTCTCTATCTGCATGTGTTCAGATGATAACTTATCTCTAGAGTGCCTAGGCTGGTTTAACCAGTCCACAACATATAGCATCAGTTACTCCCTATGATTTTCTTAAAATATGCTCCATCCGTCTTTTAATATAGGACATTTTTTACTTTCAGACCATTTGTCTTATTTAAAATATTTATAAATATATTTTTTTTGTTATCATTTGTTTCATCACCATTTTTAATTTATGTATGACTTATTTTCTTTTGTATTTTTACAAATATCAAAGTTGATGTCGTCAATAGTTAAAGCTGGAACGAGTATATTGTTAGGCCGTAATTGCTTATCATATATCTTTCAAGCTAAAAAAACATTTTTTTTCCTGTAACAAGCATAGCCTCTGCTTTCTACTATTTGACTAGTCAAGTCTTTGTGCAGATCAGTCAGTACTCAGTGGGCACAAATCCGCCAGCTATAACGCACCCAGCTTCCCATGTTTCGGTTCCAACGGCTTGCCGATGGATTGGATGGTTTCGTTTGCGGAAGTCCACTCAGCCTGTGTGTAAACAAGACCAAATATGCATCTGTGCTCGACAGATGCAGAGTGGTCCAGTAGTGGCATATCCGTTCCCGTGTTTGTGTGCGTAACCGTTGGGGGAAATGGACACCACGTAGGAACATACAGCTAACCGCCGGAGAAGAAAGCCACACAAGAATATGTATCTTTTTGGACTGCAATCCCTTTTATCATTACTTCATTAGCATAATGGCAGCTGCTCATCCACAGTCCCCCTAATTAATTGAGCTTTTGTTTGGAAAACATAATTTTTTTCTCCATCCATATACAAAGTTCTAGAGAAAACATATATAACAAGAACAGGTCATGTAATGAAGTTACAAAAACATATAACTAGCTCACACGGTGTTTATGTATGTTAATAAATAATAATAGTATTTATCAGTTCTTGCATTTCTCACTGCATAAAAAGTTATTTCTTTCAGGCGGCCTTAATTAATTTCATTTACACTAGAGTAATAATTGTCTTGCTAAACTAGAGTAAAAGCTTCTTTAGCATAATCAAATCCAGAGTGCTTACCCCACCGGTTATTAGTTCACTCATTAGTTGTATATGTATTTATTATGTTTCATGTGTGATTTTTAAACCTGAAAGTTGCTTTGGAGCCTGTTGCAAAGTGGGCAGCAGGCAGGATATATCAAGATATCTTACATGTGAAGTAAGAACCAAATAGAGATAAAAGCTGAGCCAAACGGTTCCCACAACGGTCCTAACAGCTCATCTACACACTGACTGACTTTGTACCTATATGCATGGAAAGGTCACACTGGAATACTAAATTAAGTTGAAGCAGTGAGCTATTGGTCCGTGGAGATGGGGCTTTGGATCTCCCACTAAACCAACATGAACTTAATTGTATGCTGATTAGGAAGCAATAATGCACTATCTTCTGCATTCTTTAACTGAATTCCAACACCTTCTCGAAACACTAATTAAAGTCCTATTCCAGAGCACTATGTTACGATAAATCGAAATTACAAAAAATAGTATGTGACAATACTCAAGTAATCGTATTTTTTTGTTTTTAGTTTGATCCATCAGCGTGCTAAAAGATTAGCTGTCTCAACCTACGCTACTGATATCAAAAGTTCGTTAACCAAAACAACTCATATGACTGATGGCTGTGTAGAGGGAAGCAGTATCCATGGTTGATGGAATCTAGGCAGCAGCCTTGCAAGCTGCAACCCACTGGGGCAAAATATTGTAGTCGCAAACATATTCGCTCCTTTTCCCGCCCTCCACTTCCCAAATATGCTCCATTGACTGGATTTGCACATATCATTGCTTCCACTCGCTATTTCACAAGTAATATATACTCCTCTTCAGATAAGCACTTGAAGAAATTTAATATGCATCATAATTGGTAGTAGCTTTACTTAACATTCAAAGATTAGCTTTACTTGTTTATTGGTTCGTTCTTGATGGGCATCTAACGGCCAACACAAAGTCTCCTCATTCGTTGGTGCTTGCTTTACTCATGCATGTTGCTTTTCAGAGGAGGATCCAAACAAAATTGTGCCACAGCAAAGCAAAGTTAGTTAGTCCCTCCTTTTCCGAGCACGACTCCAAGTTGCTCCTCCAACGGTGGCAGTCACTTCACCAATTAGGAGAAGACCACTATCTTCTGTTCTCTTCTATTCTGTTTGTTTTGATCTCGCATGTGTGCCTAAGGACCATGCAACCCAGCCTGATGGTTATGGTGGGTGCTGACGTGTGCCTTAGTTCCATACAACTGTAAAGAGCCTTTCCTCCTCGCCTTTCAGTTTCCATTGCTGCAGGAATTAAGCAATTACTTTACTACCTATTTCAGAGACAAACTAGCTAAATGACATGTACGATGCTGCAAAAAAATCATATAAAGCAACGCACATTGCTTAACTTTATGGCATCGAACGTTGTTTGCCAAGGTCCATCTGTGCGATCCTGCAAGTACAGGAGTAGGCCTGCTGCTAAGCAGCCAAACCTGTCAAAAAAAAAAATTGTTACAGAAATTTCTTGGAGGAATAGAGACTAGAGAGATGTGTGGAACAGACTTAAAGAGGCCCATTGCTCACATTGATTCAATTCCAAACCAGGCTGGGCCCATATATGGATCGTAACTTAGGAACAAAAAAAGACACTACCACAATAGTTCGATGAAGGTGATTATCAAGTAATCCTTATTACTAAATCTCCATCCTTTTGGCAGATATTTGTATAACCAGTAGTTCCAGAGCTTGACACAGAAATGAGCTGCTGAGATCGCCTCGAGTAAAATGCAATCTTAATCTTCCTATAAGCCGAATTTATAGGAAACACTAGAATAAGTACGTAAGTGCAGGCCTACACGTACTCCTCTACAGACAATCCCCTAGCTGCCACCGTCGATGGCGCAACTCGCTACCATGCTGGATCTGCTTACTGGTTCAGTGTGGGCTTGCTTTCCCCATTATAAGCACTATAAGAGTGTCCCCAAAGGTAGAGACGGCACTAACTCTCCACGTCATCTAAGAGTTATCTAAGAGTCATCTAAGAGTTTATATCAATTCTAAAGTAACAATTGAGCCCACATGTCAGTGTCTCAATAAATGTTAGAGACTGCCTCTTAAACAAGAGCTAGCAATTTACTCTCTCTTCTTTTTCTCTAATAAATAATTCTAAGAGTTAGCTAAGAAGCAACCATTAGGGACGCTCTAATCTTCTCCTGCTCCTTCCATGCATTAGGCACTTGCAGAATTATTCTCTCACGCCATCATAACCTAAACCCATCAATGTTTGGTCTAATGGAGATGATAGCTACTGATTTTACTTGGAAAGTTAATGTGGTGTATGTTGAGATTAGACATGGTACCACGTACTATTTACACGTTCATTTTGACCACCTTGGTCAGGTATCACAATGACAACCCTCAAATGATGTAGCATCATTAAATCGTCAGTTGTTAGTCCTGAACAGGAATTTCACAGGAAAGAATTGAGATGACTCGTACCATGTGATGGGAGAACATATCCCTTTTTTTATGTAGGGAAAAACATATCCTTGGAAACATGCTAAGGTAGGGTAATCGGTAATGTTTCCACTGAGATAAGTGTTACTAATATAAGCAAGTCCTCTAGTCAGAGTTTTGGGCATACTTTAGCAAGACCGAGCATCTGACGATGATTCCGAGGAAACTGGCAAGAGATGATGGTGATAGACCATACAAATCCAAATCTGATGCTATGTCATACAACAAACTATAATTTCCCACTAAAATTATACACTGGCCCATGGGGTTCAATTCAAAGAAAACCGCTCATATTATGAACAAGTTGACACCAAAAAGGGGATACCACCAATACTGGTATGCCGCAGGCAATTCTTTGATACATCCAAACAATACTCCACGCTTTTCTGAACCTTGCTTGCCTGAGTTCACACATACGTCTAAAAGGCTACTTCATAAAGTATGTATCGTAATCTGCCATTAGTGTCGTCACATATGTTTCTCGCCAGTCGGCAATCTACTACTCCACCTTAACCAAAGTACATGCTTAAAAAGTATCTTGTCGGATTGAACCCTATTAGTATCACTGTAACATGAGAAGAATATGTGAGATAATTGCCAGGTTATCAATTCAAAACAGTACTGCAAAATTATGCACTTACTGATCTAAAAAAATTAATGCACTTACTAAGTGGAGATAGAACGATGACAAGACCAATTGGGTACAGGAAAAATGTTGTCCTGTCCAAAAATGGTAGAACTGCAGTGAAATAGTACGATTCTGTCACGACAATACACACAAATACTGCAATTTAAGGAAAGATCAAAACAACAACATACCATCATATCCTAGAAAGTTCAGGTAGTGATAATAAGAAATTGCCACCACAAAAAGTAGATTCGATAACAGAGCTGGGAAGAAGCCATGTGCGACCAACAGAGGCGACAGAAAATATTGAAGCACTGAGAAGTGAAACTGTCAGATGAGATACCATGCTTGTTGAAACAACCATTCAAACGGACCAAAAAAAAATATAAATATTACCGTATAGGATGACAAATGCAGGAAAGAACGAGTTACAGTGAACATCAAATGCATAGAGCCTGCAAGGAATTTTAACTTCACTGTTAGTGATATTAATTAGCTACTTAAGAGCAAGAGAACAAATAAATAAGTTGCAACGACAACCACAATAAATCAATAACTGTAGTTTATTTGAGTTGACAAAGCAGCTAGCCAAAATGTGCATCACACAAGTAATATCAAATATCATCTGGTTATGGGTGGGAATGGGTACCCAACAGATATATGCAGATGTCCTCTAGTTTTCTACAAAAATGAACTGCAGATCCATTTTAAATGCCAAAAGTAATAGGACATTACCACTCAACACGTTGCTCAACAACATGGCTATTAGGTTCCTCTCTTAAGTAAGAATTTGTAAGAAACCTGCATTGAAATACAGCAGATGATTTCGAAAAAAAACAGTTATGAACAGTATGTCAACATATCCATAACCAGACCATCATAAAGAAACCAGAAATGGAATACTATGCATGCAAATATATAGTAAAGTCTGTAAAAAGCCTATGCTTTCGGACTTGAGATCAAGTTCTACAAGCGATACAAAATTTGGGCAATATCACTGCAAGCCCACATAAACAGTATCTCAGCACGGCAACTTTAGAACGGGAATCTATACATGCTTATCATGTGTAGGCCGGAATACAAATTCATTCACTTCGCTTCATTTAACTATATCGCTAAATGTAAAGTTAATACCTTGAATCTAGTAATCAGAGTAAGCATGCATGGAGACTAGGAAAATTCCAAATACAGAACACATCATTTTACCCACAGCGCTGGATTACGTTAATATTATCATTAGGTCACATGAAGGCATGGAGCAGGAGTGCTCCAACACCAGAGACTTACCAGCACAGTGTAGCTAAAAGTATTCCAGCAAACAAGAAATGGACAAGCACAACTGAAGTGATTGTTAGAGCAGCATGTGAGGCACTCTCTCCATACCTACAGAGGAGAGACAAAAATACCAATATAAGACATTTAATAAGGGAAATCAATGTCAACTAATCCATGAAGAATGATGGGCTAGTATCAACATCGCAAGCAAGAAAGATTTTAAAGTTTTGAAACACCAATAAGATACTGTATAGTATAGGTCGACATCATGAAGATTTTAAGATAATGGTATCAATAGAAGATTGCAAAGACAAAAGAACTTACGCAGCACAATAAGCTGAAGTTGCAAACACAAGAAAAAGAATTAGAATGACAATAAATGCAGGATCATCCCGAGCCCATTGGTTCTTTGTTTCTGAAAGAACAGGGAAGAGAAATCAGGAACTAGAACTAATAATAATACTGAATGCAAAGAAAATGGGTGACATGCATGGTATAAAGAAACACAAATTCGTAGTGTCCCAAAGCTTCTGGAAAGATTATAAGGCAAGTAAAGATATAAAATATGGATTCAGAAGGAATCAAATGAAGGTGGGCAAGATAAATCATAATGAGAATGGCCCAGCTAAGGTCGTCATAGTCAATTATATTCTAATTTACCCTGACTATCCAATACCGGAATACCCACACAAAAATAACTATCTTTATCCGGAATTCTGGATCCTTAAGTAGCAACAGTTAATGCCATTAGATGACCTACAGGCTACAGTAGAACATGTTCATGCCAATAAAGCAAAGCCATGTTTGTATCCACAAAGAAATGTTATACCCCAGAAAATCAAAGGATGTATCATTAACTTCAGAAAAAAAATCAAATCAAATCAATATATTATTCTAGATATATTAGTCTACGATGCGTTGGTAAATCATGTAGCAACCCGTAATAAGAAAGGTGAAAATAGACCACATACGCTTGTGATATTTGGTGTGCTGATAGCTGTCTTCCGGAGAGTAACATGTAGAGAAATAAAGAAATGCCAATCAGATGATTAATTAAAAAACCACATTATAACTGATGTAATGCTAAGTTTCATCTAAAACAAATATAATGCTACAATTTCTCATCCTAAAACCACATTATAACTACAAAAAACCACATAACTACAAAACAGACAAATGGATCGGGGAAGTGCCCATCATAACAAGGCAGCTAACCTTTAACTGCAGGCGCATGACAAGGATAGGTCAAGTTTTGGGTGGGTTGTCGAATATGGATTTTGGAGATGCTGGTATGCGACTATTTAGATTGACAGTTTGAATTAAAGATTGCCAGAGACTTAACAGAGAATGGTACTTAAGTACATGTTAAGACCAGATGATTGCATTGTGTAACCTATGTACCTCTGAATTGGTCTCAGCAAGTTATGACTATCTAAAGCATTGAGAAATTATGTTACAAAGTAGAATTGAGATGTTGTATGGTATCTTATTCAGTTCATAATTGTCCCAGGCTTTTAGGCATTACTGAAAGGGCAACAATATTTACAGGAAACTTCAGTACGGAGTACAAGCAAAGAGCAAATACGAATAATTAAGAACTGGATGAGTGCAGGATGCATACACTACTTTTGGTGAAGTACAGAGATGAACCATTTGCCAAAATGTGTATTCGATATCCATTTGTTGCCACTGTCAATGAGAAGAACAATATCAGATTGCCTTATATAACTTCATAATGTAGGAGATGGACGCTAAATTTGTGCACAGAAAATTACATTTAGTACTAATACCAGGAAAATTAGATAGTAACTAGGTTCACCGGGATTTCTTGACTTTTCTCTTCCCGGGACTTTCTTTTTTTGTTTTTTGCTTATTCAAGAACACATATGCAGTAAGCCATAATGAAAAAAATCTCGCTACATTCACTAGGCTCAAAGTTCAGAAATTTTAGTTGTAAAAAGTCATAGCCCATGGCCATAGAGTTTACAATTATGTAGTGAACTGAATACAACTAAGGTCTGTTTAGTATTGTTACAATTGTCACCAAGACTGCACTAAGTGTTACCAACAACACTACCTATTGAAATGAAAACCAGTGTCAGTCGAAATGTCTCGAGAGTAAATTAGCATTGCAAACAGATTACCGGATAACTGGAATCTGCCACTTGAAGGTACTGGATCTAATGAAGCAGCAATACAAAAACCAATGACATAGCAATGTACCAAGGCGTGTCAACAAGTTACTACAAGGCCGCAGTAACAACAGTACCTACAAGTTTAAGCTCATCGTGCGAGGAATGCATAAACTGAAATTGACCCATATCACGGCACAACTGCACGAAACCATCAAAGTACTGGATCCGCCGCACCCCCTGCCCGCATTTCGTGAGGACAATCAAACCCTAGCGAGGATCCCCTGCGCTCATCCCCTCCACGCCTCGGATTGCAGCAAACCCCACCTAAACCGCCAACCCGTACCAGCCGCATGAGACGTTCTCCAGATCGGCAGGCGGCTGGGGCAGAGAAGGCAAGCGAGATGGAATGGAGGTGCGGCAGGCTGTGAGCACAGACATACCTTGACGATGCGGCGGAGGTAGGGGCCGAAGAGCGGCGGGGCGGAGCGGGCAGCCCCGCGCCCCTTGGACGCCGTCGTCGGCAGCATCGTCGTCGCCGCAGCCGACTCAGGCCGACTTCGCTGCTTGTCCTCGCCTCGCGGGATCCACCGGCGCTGCTGCTCCGGCTCTGATCTGGTGGGGTGACGGTAGCTGTCAGCCGCGGCGGGGGCACGCGAGATCTGCCTCGCTGCCTTGCCTTCGTTTCGCGTTTGGTTCCTTCTTTTTTTCTCCCTTCTTCCTCGTTATCTGCCGGCGGCTTCAACTACTTCTCGGCTTCTCGTTGCCACCTTGTTTCGGTCCATATCCGGCCCAGGCACCCAGCCCACGCATCTACTCTGTTTTGAGCATCCCGGGTCCCGGCTAAATTTTGAAATTTGAAATCGTATCTTTTCAGTTTGGAACCTCGGATTTATTACAGCTCACATCACATTCACAAGTACGTGTGACATGTAATTGAAAAAAAAGTATGTGTGACATGTGAAGTTTGGCATTGAAGATTAAAAATAACAAGATACTATTGTGTTTCCTAAATTTTGATATTGATGGTGGTCTCCTATCAGTGACAACACTACGGTGTTTTGAGCGGTAGTATTACATTACACCTCTGTTCTTGACGTTTTGACAAGGCATTCTAGTTTGTTTTCAGTTCATTTTCCGATCTGAATGTTAAGCATAGGAGAACGGAGGGGAGTACATATGTTAGAGCATTTTGTGTTGCTAGTGTTGCCTAGCATGGTATGGATTGTAAATGCTCATGTCGATGATGCCATGGAGGTCCATGTTACTTCGCTAGCAAACAATCCCTATAATCGATATTGGCTTAACAAACCTTCTTTGACTTCTTTTGCTCCATTGATCCTTTTCGCTGCCTTTTCTCCTTTTGGTTTTTTTAAACGAAGGTGACATGTTTAAATGATAAAGCCTTTTTATGAACTTTCCTCTCCATAGCTCCTTATGTATGAATTTTACCAAAGAATTCTGATAGAACATGACTATATCTTGGTGTAGTTCGATCTAGACTTCAATTGGTCGCGTCCGTCCGGTTCGGTTGAACTATACTAAGCTAGAGCAGAATTTTATAAATTCTCATGTCTTATTGGGTCTTTGTTTAGAAAACTTCAGACTTTCTTTCTATGAACCATATTTGCTTGGAGTTAATCTAAAAACCTGCAGCCTTTGTTTCGCAAAACCCAAATCGTATGATCCGTCTGAGGGTGTAGAGGCTGGGTTTTCACCCATTATATCTAAAAAAAATCGTATGATCCGAGCATCCGGCATCATGTGCTATGGTTATGGGAATAGATTTGGCTCCACAAGTACGATCTGAACTAAATTAGCTGGAAGTGAACGTTTTCGAAACATTGGTGTGCCACAGTACCAACCATGCACCACGGTTATGCTGGACAGAGCAGAATCTAAACTTGGGAAACAAGATCATAAAAAAAGCAGCGTAAATTCCCTACGTCTCCGATAATAAAATGCTCTGTAGAAAACACAAAAAACAGATGGATGGATCGGTCAAACAACGGCGATTGTGTACAAGATAATTAATATAAACGTTGCCGCGCCAGATGTGGCCGAATCACATTCTCCACTCACTCACCACTCGTACAATTTACAATAGCACGCATGATTTATTTTTGCAAACCTCGGTTAGTTTGGAAAACAAAGCAGATGCCCCCAAACGCATCTTTTTACTAGTCCTGCTTGACGGCGGCGTCACTGGCCTCCTTTGCGGGGATCTCGTGCACTACTCGGACGGGCTTGAGCACGCCCTCATCCTCCGGCTGCCCCGCCGACGACCGCACCTCCACCGTCTGCACCGTCTTCGTCACCGTCCCGGCGTCGCCGTTCGTCTGCTTCTTCTCCCCTCCCTGGCAGCGTCCTCCTACAAGCATCCAGAGGAGGAATCAGCCACTCACAGAGATCAAAAGGTCGACGACACGATCGACGGAGCAGGATGCTTACCTGCTTGGTGGTGTTAGGGGTCGACGACATGGCTTCTTCTTGCAGCTGCTGCGAGGGAAACGGTTAGTGAGGAGAAGGATTAATTGATCACCTTTCGATGGTGCCGTCGCTCGCTAGCGTTTTGTTGTGGCTGCGGAAGCTACGGGAAGGGGGTGAGGTGGTGGACAAGTGCCAGCTGCCCACAGGACCGCGTAATGCACGGCCGTTGGGACGAGCACGCATGTACTTGGACACAATTTTTTATACTAGCCCAAGGGAAGGCCGGTCGAATTAATCTACACTTAATTTCTCGCAGCAGTGCGGCATGGCTAGCGCCCGCGCCCATCCATGATCATTCATTTGTCTCTGTTTATTTATCTGCGAGAATTCCTTCTTTTTTATATATATAATAATCACTGCTACTGACCGCAAGCATGATCACCAACAAAGCTCTGGATTAGAAACGAGGATAACCATGAGCGTTCAACTCCCGCACGTCGTCTTTCGCAGGTCATGATCGACCATTGGTCTCTGTTATGTGTCTTACACCTGCACAACATGCTACCATACAAAAAGAGTAGTGCAAAAACTACTATGTCTCAAATTACATCATCTTGGTCTACTGTAAATATTCCGTGAACCTGACAAAAATATACTCCTACGCTAAGGATAACAAGTAAATTGGAACGGAGGGATTAAAGATTTGTTTGGAGATGTTCAAAATAATAGTTAGTTGTTAAAATGATCTCTAGTGTTCTAAACACTAAGCTAATAGTGCAGCTAAGTATTAATCAATCATCTAAATCACTATTACTATATTATTAGCTAGTCTAACTTTAACTCATCTAATAGTCAGCTATAACCTACTCCTCTATTCCTTTAGTCATGTCGTTAAGACATGCTTAGCTAGTTTATGTTTAGGTCATTTACTTTGTCGAAACGACATGACTTAAAGAAAGGAGGAGTATTAACTAGGTTCACTAAAGTATTTCCCATTAACTAGAGGTTCCAAGTAACCCAACCAAAAGTTAGTTGGCTAGTAATTAATTAGGTAACTGTTAGCTAAAGGTTACAAACAGCCCAACTAAAAATTAGCTACCTAAGTAATAAGAAGACATTACCTATCAGTCAGATAACTATTATCCTTATTGTTTCAAGCACCTGTGCTTCCTGCCGAGGACGATGGTTTTGCCGAAGCTCCAACACCTCGAGATATATTTCAACGAGTGGGAGTGGGGCGGGGCTCCGCCGGCTGACATGGATAACCTCCTTGGACTTCGATCTTTGGAAGTGTTCACGTGTTTCCGTTGCAGTGAAGGTGGACATTCTTCGGCGTACGGAAGAGCAACGGACAACCGAACTGGGTGTGTGTTTGTGGACGCTACACAAGTGCACCCTAAGGGCACGTACAACGGGCGTCTCCACGCCGTCTCCTCGCTGGCTGTTTTGCAAAAACTCCTCGTCTCGATCGAACGGACGAGCCCGCGTCGTCTCACGAGGCGACCATCTCGTCCCATGCTCCCGGACGCAACCGATGAAGCTAGCAGCGTTGTACATAGCGTCTCTCCATACCGACGGCGAAACGGATCCCGCCTCGGATGGCACGCGCTCGCGGGAGTTTGGCGAGCTCGTTCCCGCTCTCTCCCGCCCTCCTGCGTCCTTCTCCCGCTCTCGCTGCCCTCCCCCAAATCTCTTCCCGGATAGAGCCCGCGCAACCCTCTTCCCTCGCCCTTCTCCCATGAGATCTGTTGCAGCCCGCGCGCCACCACACTAGCCGAGCTCGCGCGCTGCCCTTTTCCCTGGCCCTCCTCCCGCGAGATGTCGACGGCGGCCAGGAAAACTAAAAATGCGGGAGCAGCGGCCCAAGCTCGAACCCTAGGTTTCGGCGGCGGCCCCAACTCGGCGGCGACATCCGTCGGGAGTGGTGCTGCGCCTCCCTGTTCTCTCGGCCATGGTGACGGCGTGCCATTTGCGCCACCTCGTCCTCTCGGCCGCGGGGCCAGCCCGTCCTCTGCGCCGCCTGGACGGATGGATTACCGTGGTCTCCCCAGCCCATTCCCTTCTTCGCCGGATGGATTCCCATTCTCTTCTTCGCCGTGCGAGGCGACTTCGGTAGTTCTTTCGTTGAAAATGTGAATTCTTCTCCTGTATCCGGTTGGTAATCCCTGAGACTCTTCTCTTGAATGTGTTTTTGCGCTGTCCTGCTGAATGTGGACAAATTGCTATAAGCTGTGTACTGCTATCATAAGAATTGGTTATTGATTAGTTCATGAGTGTTATCTTGCTGTAGAAGGGAGCTGTTATGATTTATTAAATAGTGTGTTTCAGAACATAGCTATATTCTCAGGTGTGTTATAGAACAAAAAGCTATGTTACTATCCTGCTACAGTGTATTTAAGCAGTGTGTTTCAGTTCACTTGAGGCAAATGTTACTACCCTATTATAGTTCATATAAATTGTACTACTGAAATTATACTGAAATGGTGTTTCAGAACATAGCTATGTTTTAGTGAATGTTGAACTGAAATGGTGCTTGCTGAAAATTGGTGCTTGCTGAAACTGAAATGGTTCTAATTTGTTTTTATGTATTTTTACTATGCCTCCGAGTACATGTCTATGATTTCCTGTAGGGATAAAGATGTAGGTCCAGATGGTGGTTCATGAGCTATTTTACAAATCAGGCACACAACTCACATTAGATTGGTTCAGCAATGCATAACAGCTCGTTATCTAGTCCAGTGTGTGAAAACTATGATTCTAGTTCACCACCCTCAGTGGAATGCTTGAATGGCAATAGCAATATTAGGACCGAGAAGAGGATCATGTTGACTGTGGAAGAGGATGTTAGGTTGATTAGTGCTTAGATAGAACTTTCAACAAACTCTTCTTGTGGAGCAGATAAGACTACTATCCAATATTAGGGTGATGTTGTTGAATCGTACAACAAGACTACCCCACCACTTCGAAGAAGAAATCTGAAGCAATGGAAGGATAGATGGCACAAGATTAACAGGATGACTGACCTATTTGAGTGCGCTTATGTCAAGGCTCGCAGAATATTTACAAGTGGATATTCAGATCAAATGTGGATTGATGCAGCACATAAGTTCTATGTGGATGACAACCAAGATGCCAATCTAGGTCCATATGTTCCGATGGAGGTTTGGAAGATGTGTCGAGATTGCCAAAGTGGAAAACATACAATAAAGAGCTGAAGAATGCATGCAAAAGGAAATCATTTCATCTTGAAGGGGACTCGGAAGAAGGTAATGCAACTCCTGATGAAATGCCTAAACGCCCAATGGGTCGAAGACAGCTAAAAAGGCTGCTATAGCTGCTCAAGGGAAGAGTAAAGAAGTTGGTGATGAATCCGGCAACTCAAAGGAGGCCGCAATTGACCTAGACAAATTTGATAAGTTTAGCAAATTTCAAAAAGAAAACCATGAGAAGCGATTGAAAACATTGGAAGTGCAACAAAAGCTTTCATCCGAGAAGCTTGAAGCCTAAAAATTGCACACCCGACAGCACAAAAGAACAAGAAAGTGAAGAAGAGAGAAAGAATCCAAGATGACGGAGGTTTACTTAAACATCAGCTCACAAGATACAAGTTCAATGTCAGCTGTGAAAAAGGCCGAGCGAGTTGTTGTTATGAAGTGCCTTAGGCAACAGCTTGTTCCCTACCAACTGAATGAGCAGGTGCTGCTATGTGTTCTATTTTTATGTTGCTAGTCAAATTGCTATGTTGACTTCTTAAAAAGTCTCCTATGTTGACTTCTGAATTTTATCTAGTCTCATGTATTTTCTGAAATTTCCTACCACTGAATGAACAAGTTTGTGAAAATCTTCCGAATGGCAATAGCTTGTGATTGTGAAAAGCTTGTGAATGTGAAAAGTTCTCTGTTTTTTTTGCATATGAATGTGAACGGGATGTGAACAGATGTGAAAAGGTGGTGAATGTGAACATGATGTGAGGTGCGTTTTTGTTGGATGTGAACAAGATGCATTTTTTGTTAGATGTGAACAGTTTGGTATTCCACAATTATTTCCAGGATGTGAATAGTTACCTAGTGCTTAATTATTTATAGAAATTGAATAGTCATGTGCGCCACTATAAAAAGTGCCGTTTGCATCATCATTCCGTGCATTCCTCCCTTCACCACTCCTCTATTGTCCGACTATGGAGCCGCATGAAGAAGATGACTTTGATCCTATGGAATTATTCACCGTGGAGGATATGTCTGGCAGAGGATGAGTTGCTTGATCAAATAGTAGAGGATGAATTGTCTGGTCGACAAGGATGGAGAAGGCGAGTACGGATCATCGCCGTCCTCGACGAGTGGACCAAGGAGGTATATACCAAGGAATAGAGAAGCTGCTCATGATGATCCTGTTGCTAATTACTTTTCCACGAATCCTATTTACACCGAGCAAATGTTTCATAGGAGATTCGGGATGAACAAGCCGTTGTTCCTGTATATCGTGCATGAACTTAGTGAGTGGTCTCCTTATTTCACCCAAAGAGTTGATGCTACTGGTAGGAATTGTCTTTCACTCGCTTCAAAAGTGTACAACGGCTATTAGGATGCTAGCTTATGGAACATCGGCTGATCAACTCAATGAGGTCTTGAAGGTTGCCGCAAGTACTTGTTTGGAGATTTTAGGTAAATCTGCTGCAGGTATCATCGAATTATTTGGTAAAGAATATCTACGTCCTCCAAGAACCGATGAATTAGAGAAAATTTTACAAGAAAACGAGGCTCGTGGTTTTCCTGGAATGTTGGGAAGCATCGATTGTATGCATTGGTAATGGAAGAATTGTCCGAAAGGTTGGGCGGACATGTTCACCATTGGTAGCAAAGGAGTTCCTACTATGATCTTAGAAGCAGTGGCAACTAAGGATCTTCGTATATGACATGCTTTCTTTGGTACAATCGGGTCTCAGAATGACATCAACTGTTCTAAACAAGTCGCCACTATTCATTCAAGCAATAAAAGGAGAAGCTCCAACGATTCATTACACTCGTAAATGGAACACAGTATGACATGGGTTACTATCTTGTGGATAAAATATATCCGGAATGGGCGGTATTCATGAAGATAGTGTCGTCCCATTAGTCCGTGGAAGACAAATTATTTTCATTGAAACAAGAAGGGGCGAGGAAAGATGTCGAGTGTGCATTTGGTGTTCTTCAAGCACAATTTGATATTGTTCAGTCGACCAACAAGGTTATAGAAGCAAGGAGATGTTATCAACATAATGCAAGCTTGTGTCATCCTTCACAATATGATAGTCGAAAATGAGAAGGAAGCAATCGAGAGATGTCTTGGATTTAAATTACCTTCCAAGTGCAACGATAGTGATTCCACCGAAGTTCATACAAATGATAAACCATAACCCAATCTTCGTAGAGGCACTTCGTAGAAATTCGGCTATCGAGCTCGACCAACACATAGGAAGCATAAGAAGGATCTAATCGATCACATAGCAACGCTATGGCAACAAAGAAAATTAGACAAAAGGCATTGTAAACCATATATAATATAAATATTATATTATGATTTCTAGAAAAATTTGTAACCATGTTGCTCTTGTTTATGCTTGATAAATTTCCTATCAAATGGCCACAAAATGGTATGCACAAATGATCTTTAGTTTTATATGCAGTATTAAATTGCCTGTAGACAGGTGAAGTCGTCTCTGGATTGTATGAGCTGTATGTTCACCTGTCTATATCATTGATTAAGAGACAACCCCAGTCTCACCGTTGTACATGCCCTAACCGTCCCGCATTCGAGCATGCACTACATCCCTTTGACAATGGGAGCATCACCACCACTCTTTGTATGGTAGTGCCAACGGTTGGGGTGAGTGACTTATGTTGGGTCATATGGATAACCGATAAACAATGTTGTTTTGGCTAAGTCAACGTCATATAGGCGAGATGATGTTCGGTGGCACTCGCTTTACCAATCATGGGTGGATGTATACCGACTTACCGAGGCTTATTGCTTAATTGTTTGCATTTATGTTTTGTGGACCTTTTGCCTTACAAATTTGTTGGTATCTTAGCACATTGATGAAATTATTTAATATTGAAGAATGCATGGGCCTGTAATAATCAATAATTCCTTCCTTGCTAAATAAATAAATAATTCTTAATTAAAGAGAATAGTATAATTTGTGTTCCATCTTCTCTTTCTTTGCTAAAGTATTATTTCCTTTTCTACTTGCTATTTCCGGAGATCTAACTGGCGTTTAGTTTTACTTCTGCCTCACACTACTACAATCGAGCTCTATAGTGATAAAGACGAAGAAAGAGAGATGTGAGGGTTGAGCCCGACCAAGTGATGATGTGTCAACCTAACATGTGGTAGGCTTCATCAGCCACATCGAATGAAACCACTCTACAAACCACTAAAGTATGAAAAATGAACGGTTTTAAAAGTTGAGGGATCCTAAATACCTGATTTGTAGTTCAGGAAGAAAATTAAACTTTGCCAATAGTGTTTTTTTGAGCAACAACTTTGCCAATTGTTGGAGAGGTCAAAAGGACTTCTTCCAAAATAAAATAGACTTTATGGGCTGGGCGTCCTCTCCTGGCTAAATGGGCCCAGTGTTGGCCCAATGAATCCTGCTCGGCAGCTCGTGAGTCGTGACTCGTGAGCAATCCAATACAGCTGACCCCATTCCCCTTCCCTGGAACGCCGCTGTATCCTCGATTCCGCCCACCGGTTCCAAAACCCTCCCTCCCCTCCTCCTCCTCTCCCCGCCGCCACGATGTCGTCGGAGCCCCCACCCAGCGCTTCTACCCCAGCCGCCGCCGCCGTCGATGACGTGTCGGCGAGACCTCGCCGCGGCGACCCTCAGCAAGAAGCAACAGAAGAAGGACGCCAGGAAGGCCGAGAAGGCCGAGAAGGCGGCGCAGCGCCAGCAGCAGCAGCAGCAGGCGGTCGACGCCGAGGACCCCTTTGCCTCCCACTACGGCGACGTACCCGTCGAGGAGATCCAGTCCAAGGCCATCTCCGGCCGCTCCTGGAGCAAGGTCGGCGACCTGGATGCCGACGCGGCCGGGCGCACCGTGCTCATCCGCGGCTTCGCGCACGCGATCCGCCCCGTCAGCAAGAAGATGGCCTTCGTCGTGCTGCGCCAGAGCATGAGCACCGTGCAATGCATCCTCGTCGCCAGCACCGACGCTGGCGTCAGCACGCAGATGGTCAAATTCGCCACCGCGCTCAGCAAGGAGTCCATCGTGGACGTCGAGGGTGTCGTATCCCTGCCCAAGGAGCCGCTCAAGTCCACCACGCAGCAGGTTCCAGATCGCTTCTTGCTACTTTGTGCAATTCCTTCATCATCGTTTCCTGTCATGAGCAGCCGTGATTCGTACCAATTCGCGTTACTAGAGTCCTTTTCTAGCTATACACCAGCTTTTTGATAGTGAATAATTGTGTATATATATTGTTTAGTTATTGCAACCACACATTAATTAGGTTATTCTTCTGTCTTTTCTTTTTCATATGGGCACAATTGTGATATGCAATAATCAGATTGTTAGAAAATGAATGAATGAGCGTGATGTTTATTTGACCAATATGGATGAAATCGTTCAGGTGGAGATTCAGGTGAGGAAGATCTACTGCATCAATAGGGCGGTTCCGACCCTCCCAATCAACCTGGAGGATGCAGCACGGAGTGAGGCAGAGTTTGAAAAAGCCGAACAAGTATGTCCTAGAGCAAGTTCTACACAAGTGATGTGCACAATTTTGTGGTCCAGTTTTTCAGCCTATGATTTATCTGAATCATACAAGGTTAAGAGATGAATGACTGTTGCCGTTATTGCAGGCTGGAGAGAAGCTTGTTCGTGTTGGACAGGATACTCGCTTGAACTATAGATCTATTGACCTAAGGACACCAGCAAATCAAGCAATATTCCGGATCCAATGTCAAGTTGAAAACGTGAGTGCTTGGTATTATGTTTACTGTATGATAACTAGTTATTGCTGAGTAGTAATGAGTTGTATGGTGCCAGATTGCGAGTCCCTTTTGCATGATCAGTTGAGCAGGGCCTTTTACTTTTGTAACTGAATAATCTGGTGAAATTTGATATGTACAGAACAGGACCATTGCCTTGATAATTGGCTCTTGTAGCTTGGGTTCTTGGTGTTACTTTTGTGGTACTATTTGCTGTTGTCCAGCTGAACCTGATTGCATATTCATTGTATGTGACCCTATCGGCCTTCTGACTGCACCATTGACTGTTGATTGTTTAGCATGAATAATTGATCTTTCAAGGCCACACATGTTTTTATTCAGTCTCCATCTTGTGTAGATGACAATTGACTGCTGATCTTTGGATTTTTGTTATGTCTTTCATTTTTTTTGTTTTATACTCTCTTTGTTAGATTGTAATTATTTTTCTGGATATCCTGCAGAAATTCAGGGAATATTTATTGTCAAAGGACTTTGTTGGGATCCATTCTCCAAAATTGATTGGTGGATCAAGTGAGGGTGGTGCAGCTGTATTCAAGCTGATGTACAATGGCCAGCCTGCTTGTTTAGCCCAGTCTCCTCAATTATACAAGCAAATGGCTATTTGTGGCGGTTATGAACGCGTATTTGAGGTTGGTCCTGTGTTCAGAGCTGAGAATTCTAACACCCACAGGCATCTTTGTGAGTTTGTGGGTCTAGATGCTGAAATGGAGATTAAGGAGCACTATTTTGAGGTAAGAATACTCAGAAGATCAATATGTTCCATTTGTTGATTTAGTTGTGATTACTAACTCATTTCTTTACACAGGTTTGTGACATCATAGATGGCTTATTCGTGTCAATATTTAAACACTTGACTGAAAACTGCAAGAAGGAGCTTGAGACGATAAATAGGCAGTATCCATTTGAACCCCTCAAGGTAACACACTTGTGGCTTCTTATTTGTTTTATTGTTCTGATTATGTTATTATCTGGGTCCTTTAGCTGAACCTGCTGACCAAGCTTATGCTTATTACACAGTATCTTGACAAAACCTTGAAGCTCACTTACGAGGAAGGAATCCAAATGTTGAAGGTACTGCAGCTGTTTCACCTTGTTGATTTTGTTTAGCATATTTTCCTATGGTTTCCTTGTAGTATCAGTGAAGTTATGAATTTCATTATCACTTGTGCATGCGTGGTGTATTGCTGGAATCATTTTGGTTAGCAAGTGCTTCAAGTTAAATGCTTGGGTTGCAATGAGAGTTCTATTTCCAGCATTGTCCCAAGTGTTTCATGCTGTAAATATAGTAGTGATTCTCAATATGTTCTTGCTCATATTTGATATCTGTTACCTTCTGTAACATAGGGTCTGATAGTTGTTAGAGAATATTTTTTATCCATTATTATTTACAACTTCGATGTTTTTTTATTATGAATTGTTTGGCCATCAACATTTTATCTTTTTCGTTTGTCCTGAAAATGCTAACCTTCTGTTATGTTACTACTCATTTGATCCTTTGTTGACCACAAAGCTCAGTCGATAGGTATATTGACCATTTTCAGACTTAAAAAAAATTATTCAAGAAGTGTGTTGGATCTTTGCAGAATATATTTTGTCCTGAACCTCTACTGTTACTTTAGTGTACTGTGCTTAGGATGAAGAGTTTGTAGAGTTAATAACAAGCTTTACCGAGATTATTTTTATATTCTGTGTTTTTAGAAGAAGTTATGCAAGAATAGTTTGTTTTATGCTGTAAGTAGTTATTTCACTCTGGTTTGATACTGCTTCTGTTTGTGTTGACAAATTGAAAGTTGTGAAGTGTATTGTTTGCATGATTATTTGAATTGATTGTTAGATCAAGCTATCACTATTTAACTTTTCAATTTGGTATCCTGGTAGAAAGAGTAACTCAATAGATTGAAGATGGAAGCTTTGTTGCATGGCTATATATGCTTTGCTTGGTATTTATAAGTTATAATAGATGATCATGGCATAAATACAGTTCATGTTGTTAACTTTATACACTGAAAGGACTTCGATATATCCAATTTGCAGGAAGCTGGGACGGAAATCGATCCCATGGGTGACCTCAACACAGAGGCTGAGAAAAAACTTGGTCGGCTGGTCAGGGAAAAGTATGTAGACCTAGAATCACTGAAATTTTATAGATTTACTCTTATGGTTTTGATGCCACAATTTTCTGTCATATTCACAGGTATGGTACCGACTTTTTCATTCTCTATCGGTATCCATTGGCTGTCCGTCCATTCTACACCATGCCGTGCTATGACAACCCAGCTTACAGCAATTCGTTTGATGTTTTCATTCGAGGTAAGCATTAATATTGTGAATTTTATTACTAACAGTACATATCAGGAATATATATTAGATTTTACTTTTCTTTAGGCTTGTTAATGCATAAATTTCTACCTCTATCGATAAGCAAATAGTTTGACTTCTGGTATTTCGAATAATTGTCTGATCTTGGATATGTTTCTGTAGTGAAGATTATTTTATAATATTATTCTCCTACAAAAAGTTATTTGACCCAATGATCATAAAGTTTATGTAAACTTTTTAAAATGTATTTTGTAAATTAATTATTTCTTTAAATTGCTCATTTTTTTGTATAATCTTTCTGAATAGTGAAGAGTCCATGTGTTATTAGGCCCTTCTGTTTTTTTAATTATGTGCTTGCAATTTGTAGTTAATGGTTAGGATCATGCATAATCTTGACTTTTGTGCTTCCATCATTGGTAGCCAAGCTACATATGTTATTCTATACAGTGCAAAAATCTTAAGCAGTTAGATGTCTGCTTGATTTTGGTGTGGTCCAACTCCATTTGATCTCCAGTTAATTTGTATTACTTAGGTTTGCAAACAAAAAAAAAGATACAGGTTTGTGAATTCTTTATAAAGATGTATTCCCTCATTATTCAAATTTGAATTGTTTGGTTTAAAGTGTGGCTAAGCTTCTGAGTTACAAATGTATATGCAACATTTTCAAGTCAGCCATACTAGTAGTTCATCATTAATAACATTGTCACATGCTATATTTTTTTGACATTCGTTTTACCACATTTGCTTACTGCTTTTGGCACTTGTGTTAAAAATGCAAATATACTGATGTAGCTGTTATTGTGGATTTCTTTGTTGGTATTTAGTATAGGTTCAGTAAAGGAAATGTTGAGACTAACGAGGTTCAGAGTTTAATATAGCATTATTATTCAGAATCCTTGTTAATATGGAATCCAGTTAAGTGGCTTAGATCGTTTAGTAGTTAGTCTTGGTCTCCTTGAGGGTATGTAATCAACCAACTATATAGTCTGGGTATTTCATTCAGTACAAACAACTAAGTTGATTAAACTACAATAGTTCTCTGAGGCTCCAACCTAAGCAAGCTGTCTAGTTTGATAATTGATTACCTGCCTAAACCAGTTCCATATCATCCTTAAATAGGTTACTGTTCATCTGGGATCCATGCATATTATTCATTTTGCAGTTTGAGATGGTCTTGCAGATCATTTTGACCTTTTACATATAGCTTGATGTTTTGACACTACATGGCATTATCCCTTCATGAGTTTTTCTCTTGAACTTTATCATTGTGTTCATGCTTGCCCAGTGTTAGAGAAAGCCCTTCTCCTTGATGGACCATATTCTTCTTTTTTATGCCGAGGCAAAATCTGAACTAAACCTAATTTTCTCATGTTTAGGCGAGGAGATAATTTCTGGAGCACAAAGAGTGCATACACCTGAATTGTTGACAAAACGTGCAACAGAATGTGGTATCGATGTGAATACAATCTCATCATATATTGAATCCTTCAGGTATGTTGTTTAATAATTATATTTCCTGTCCATAATAATCATGTAATGTCAGTGTACCTTTTGCTTGGTTCTGTTAGATATTCTTCCAGCAGTTAGTTTCTTTATTTGCGCACCTGGTTAGTCATTTCAGTATGTACCTTACCTTTATTGTAGCTATGGCGCACCTCCGCATGGTGGTTTTGGAGTGGGCTTGGAGAGAGTGGTGATGCTGTTCTGCGCCCTAAACAACATCAGGAAAACATCACTCTTCCCACGCGACCCACAGAGGCTTACACCATAATTTCTGTTATTACGAGGGTGAGGTAGGTCCCCCTGTGAAGCATGATCGTAATGCCATCATCTTTGAATATGTGATCTTAGCTGTTGAAACAGAAGGCTAAAAAACTGTTGCAACGATCAGAGCTTCTGTTATATGTTGGAGCTACTTGTATCATTTTTGTTTCTCATTTTCTGAGCGCTTTTGGATAATAGTTTTCAATTACCTGTCCCATTGAGGATTACTAATCCATTCTCGGTTTTGCTCATTTGTTCATGCACACCGGTGCATTTCGTTCAATTTATAATATCTGTTGATGAGTTACGCTCCAGTTTTAGATGTTTCTCTGGTGCATACGGTAGTTGAATTTTTTTGTTCATAGTATGGCACGATAAGAAGGCAGAATCGGGCTGAAGCTCATTTTTCATACCCGTACATGTTCCCAGAGAGCTCACTGCTAGTGCGCCTCACCTTTTCCTTCGCATACCTCGGTGGCGTGGCCGCTTTTAGCCATAAACATCGTCAGCCGCTTTTAGGCACGGTGCGGCTTTTGTTGCAGCACATCGTCACCGGCCCAGCTGATGGATAATGTTAGCATGGCTGGTTTCGCAGTCGTGAACGCTGAGCACATGGCTCTCGGCGCGCTCCTGTCATCCATGTTTTTTTATTTTAGTCCTTTTCTATCTAAAATTTCGAAAATGATCCCTCTCAACTAAATTTTCAAAATCTGGATCTTTTGGTCACTTCACGCATCAAATGAATATGACATACTGAACAGTTTGACGTGACCAAATGACACGTAAAAAAATAGGCGATGGATAAGGATTAACTAAGGTCATATTTGATCACGTCCTATATTAATTGGCATGACCATATTTATATGTCACGCCAAATAAAAAGAGGTCAGATCCTGAAAATTTAATTGACAGGGTCCATTTTTGAAATTTTAGATAGAAAAGGGCCAAAATAGGAAAAAAGATTTCATCCACGCAACAGTTGACACGGGCACGACATGCGAGTTCGCTACGTTGACCGGGTGTTATCGAACAGGAGAAAGAAGCAGTGCCATTCGATTCGAGACGAACGGACAAGATGTGGCCTGATGCCCAAAAGTGCTTCTCTGCAGATTCCGGATCCGGTTGCCACCCAAGCCCCGGCCTACCGCAGTAGCGCACTCTCTTCTCCCAACACAGCGGAAATGGCGCTCAGCTCTTGCTTGCTCGCCGGCGCAAGGCCGGCGCTGCCGTGCCTCCCTACTTCCAGAGCATCCCTGACCCGGCGCCGGCATCAACGGCCCTCTGGCTGTTTCCGCGGGCCTGTACCCGCCGCCTTCCAAGCGGTGGCGCCGCGGCCTCCGCTTCTGCCGCGCCTCGTCTTCCTCTCCTCCGCCGCCGGAGGATCCCACCGACTTCGAGTACGAGGTAGGTACCCGCCTCTTCGTATCCTCCTCCTTGGCTTCGTGGCCGCTCTAATCGTTCCATTCATGAGGGACCTCCGCGGATTGCTGTGCTTAGCCGCGGCACTGGCAGAAAGGTAACTTGGCCGAATCCGTGCAGCTCACGGATTCTCAATATTTTTTTATTTGAATAGTTTCAATGAGGCATTTCTATTGCAATGAGTTAAGGCGGTCAGAAAAACTTTGAAAGTGACACTTTCTTCCTTGTTTTTTTGTCAATTAACGAGATAGTGATTTCAAAAGCTTGCAACCAGACTGTTCTCAATAGTTTTTAGAAAATATTTGCTAGGCAATCTTATGTGCTTTGGTGTACACATATGAATGGTGACTGCTGAATATGACTGCAACTACGAGTTCGAGTTTACCATATATTTAGAAATGTGCTGCCGTTATAAAATTTAGTTTATTTCAAGACACTCCACTTCCCCTGAGTGCTTCTCAGTTCTCACACATTATACCCATCGACCAAAAGTGCATTATTATCAAATTTCGATGGAAGTTCAAGAATCAAACAAGCACCATGGCAGTATATTTTAGATACGCTTACGGCATTGGAAGTGCGCTCGTTCCTTACATTTCAATGATTTCTTTTTTTTTCTGTTCTCTTTTCGAGGTCGAGGAGAGTTATTTGATTGAATTTTTATGGAAATGTTGATTGCATAACTTGTGCAATTTTGTGAAATGAGATATGTGAACATGCTCGCATGAATTGTTGAATACACAAGCACAGGTTTTCATTACTTTCTCGGCCAAGTTTACACTGAAAATTTACATGACATGGCTCATCTCACAAAGAATATTTGCTGATTTGGTATGTAGAAATGTCGAAATCATGCTATGCTAGTCTAGTTAATTTTATGATTGTTTTCCGCAACCAGTAAGTTCATAAGGAAAAATATCATTTTATGGATCCGCTAATATACTTGAACTTTGTTACAATTATTACTTCAATGGTCCACACAAGTTGACTTCTTAGATGATTCTTGGTGAACAAGATCATTTATTGGAAAGACACAAATTCTTTATTCTTGAACACTCAAACTTGCCATTCGTTTTGCATCAAGCACTGCAACTATCTTCAAGTGCATGGTGGACCTACAAGTAACTTTCCTATTTAGTTTACATAACAGAGGTTACATTTCTAGTGACAGAGAACTTCTACTGTGCCAATTTATTCCCATTCGTCAGTAGGATACTTCTTGAGTGCAGTATTTGAGATTTACCCTCTGTATGTCTACTATATGGTGCTACTACGGTGTTAATAACGCCTTTTTGTTTCGATAAAATTTCAGCTGTTGGATACGACCGGGAATTGTGATCCATTATGCTCAGTTGATGAAGTTAGCTCACAGTATTACGAGGCTAACTACAAACCAAAAGATGATGTTCGGAAAGCTTTAACTATCTTTGCAACGGCTTTGGCTGGGGCAGCTGCAATAAACCATTCCTGGGTTGCTGCTAATCAGGTCTGCTACTTCCTTGCAGCCTTTTCAAACATTGCCTTTCTTTATCAGTTTAACTGTATAGATTGGCTCTTTGTTTTGTTATGCATGTGGCAGTGGTGATTGTTGCAACAATAGTTCAAATATACATTTTTTTGTAGGACATTGCAATGGTGTTGGTATTTGTTATTGGCTATGCGGGTATCATTTTTGAGGAATCACTGGCATTTAACAAAAGTGGTGTTGGATTATTGATGGCTGTGTGTCTATGGGTTATCAGAAGCATCGGAGTAAGTTAATGCCATCATCAGCTCTTTGCGAGGTTCAAACAACTATCAATAACAAGTTCTAAAGAACAAATTGTATTTCGTTGTTATTATCAGTTCGGGACGAGACCTGAAGCGTCTTAGTACACAATATGGAGATGTTATTTTCTGTATAAATTACATAATTATTATCTAATTCGTATGTATTGTTTACCTTATTTTATGATGGATGTAGGCTCCTTCAACTGATATAGCTGTTCAAGAGTTGAGTCACACAACCGTTGAAGTCAGTGAAATAGTGTTTTTCTTGCTTGGAGCAATGACCATTGTGGAAATTGTTGATGCACATCAAGGTTTTAAGCTGGTGACCGATAATATATCTACTCGAAACTCTAAAACTCTTCTGTGGGTGGTGAGTTTGAAATGTGCATACTCTTCGGTTGTTGAAACCATGTGTTTGCGACGAACATAATATATACTCAATTTTAGCATCTCGAAATAGTCAGCAATTGGAATTGTTTATCATAGTATGATAGTAGTGTACAGAAACATTTTAGTCTTACTTTCTGGGATTGAGAATCAAAGTTAGCTGTCTAGCCTGGATGAAAAGTTTTCAATTTCAGACTTTCAGAGTGATCCAGATAGAAGTTTTCATTATCTTTAGCTCCTGTTTAGTGACCTTTAGTGTTTATCAGCTTCTGCTTAAATGTCCAATTGAGATCATACCATTCTTCTTAACAAAAGCATAGTCTGATCCATTAAAATGAAACATGTAACAACAATAACAACAACTACTACTACTAGACCAATCCAATTTCAGTACTATCAATATCTGTAGTGGAATATGGGATACTCTTTTTTAGGGGTTGTGCATGGATGCTGCGTTTGGCATTCACTTTGCAATATGACTTGAATTTGATGCTACATGCTGCCTCCCTTTCGATATACTTGTTACTTTTGGGTAAATATTTCAAAAATATTTGGTACTGCACATTAGAATACGTTTTCCCTGATTTTATCCTTAATTCCTTATGACATACTCATTTTTCTGTATTTAATTGGAATTACATACTTAAGCATGAAGTGTGCATGCACAAGAAAAGAATCAGCTTGACTCACTGTTACTATTTTTAGTTCTTACAGCAGTAATTTACTAATGTCTTTTCATAATTCACCTCACCAAAAGATAGCCTGAATATGCACATTTTTTTTGTTTGCAATTTTTTCACAAATATTGTGAATTGAGCAGATTATTTTTTGCAACAATTTAAAAAAAACAGCAAAATCAGAAGATAAGGAACTTAGTTGGTTAGAACTTAGTTGTTTAGATATTAGAACCTTTTTTTGCAAGCTGACAATAGCTTAGTTGGTTAGAACTTCTAGGTGTGAGGCCTAAAACATCCACTCAGTGCATCCCATTTACTTGGTTGAATTGATTTCTGGTGGGCCCAAAGTATGAGTCAAGGCCTGACCATAGGGTGTGGCTCTGGACTAGGGTTCACAGATTTTATTGGTAGAAGGTTGAATTTCTCTATCAAAGAATGCTGTGAGGGCAGTCTTAATTCCACCAGTCGAGTTTTTTTTCCGGCCCTTCTAAATGTGTTTTGCTTGAATAATTTTGTTGTAGAACTATTCAATGTCTTGCTCTATTTTTTGTGCATAATTGTTTTCCTTTATTTCAGATTGGTATTGTGACTTTCTTCCTGAGTTCTATCCTCGACAACTTGACTTCCACTATCGTGATGGTGTCATTGCTACGGAAACTTGTACCTCCATCTGAATATAGAAAGTATGAAATTTATTACATCACCTATCATGTCACAAATACTATAGTAAATTCTTCAACAATTTCTATTCAGCATGAAAAACAATTTATGGGTTGCACGATGTGTGATTTTATCACAACTGCTTTTGAAATACACTGTTTATATTGGTCATTAGGACTTTGCAATATTTCTTCCATGCCTCAACAATGTTAGAGCCTTTATTTAGTGATGGGACAGCAGATGTTCATATTCAGCTGTGAGCTGTCCTTTCGGCACTCCTTTGCTCCTGCATCCCTCATTGAGCAAAGTCTGTTCACCATGTTTCCTGCCCAATGGGTCCATGGCCACATGGGGATGTGGAAAATGATAATTTCTTATAGTTATCAATAATAATTCAGTTAATATATCATAATATTTAAGCACACCTTACTCGATAGGTTTGACAACTAACAACTCCTGCCCTCATCCACCATGAGCTATTTGGTTGTCCAATATGGCACCCCCAATGGTGACTTTGCCTTCCATCCATTTTGCAAACTTAAGAAAATTTTCAGGAGAAATAAAACTTCTTTTTTAATTGTGGGCTGGGTAAATTATGTGGTAAATGTCCTGCTCCTTTGTATTAATATTAGGCTGACACGTATGATTTTTCTACTGGCATTAAACTACCTTTTTTTAAAAAAAACCAAAATACTAGAATCATGTCAATAGAAAGTGATACAACATTGTGTCAATAAATGATTTGGAGGGAACTTTTACATGTCCACATGTGGGTTAATAAAATTATTTTTTCTATTAATCGAATCTGTCAATAATGATTCGGATGGATATTATTTACCATCTTGAGTGAGTAAACAATGCCTTTTTGGGACAGATTGTTAGGCGGTGTTGTTGTAATAGCAGCAAATGCTGGCGGTGCATGGACACCAATTGGTGATGTGACAACTACTATGTTGTGGATCCATGGTCAGATTACAACATTGAAAATAATACAGGTCAGCTTTACACAACTATTCTTGTGTTTCAGGATGGGTTTATACATATATTTTCTTGCATTTGTGCTCTCTGCAATTTTTTTTTCTCGAACACGTAGGAGAGCTGTGTATCATTATATTAAGAAGAAATAGGAGGGCCAAGTGCCCGTACAACTCACACCACACACTGGTTCTCTGCAATAGTATATTAGTTTTATTAACTTGACGTTCCACTTTCCTAGGTTTCTGGTATGAAATTGGCTGCACTGGATAACAAAGGCTTATTATGTATACTTATGCTAACAGACGGATACAATCATTTTTGTTCAAGATTGCAAGTACGTTTGCACTTAGTATGTGGGCCTGATCTTTTCCTAAATTTATGATGAAAAAATTACTGAGAGAAGAAAATAAGAGGTTCGTTAATGGTAGTTTACTTTGTTCGGCCATTTTTATTGGATTGATCCAGTCTTTGGACAAACAACCTGCAGCTCATTTCTGATCTACACTATGGCTGCACTATTCTAGCAAAGGCCTTAGTCTTTGGACTGTCTAATTTTCTAAACAGTCAATGGTGGAACTGTGGAAGGCATATCTGCAGATTTGCATTTCATATGTAACTATGTGCTAGCCATCCTGTGGTCTGTGGTGACTCAATTATGAAAATTGTAATGGCGGGTACTTATAGATCAATGATCAATAACCATGTAACTGCTCTGATCATTTTAGGGATATGTTCTCCATCTCTCTGTTTTTTTACCAACTTTCTTGAGATTTTGACGCAGTTGAGTTGTTATGTTGATTTATTATTTTTCAGTGTGTCACTTTAGCAATATGATACTTCTTTTTAGCTTTAAATAGCTGTTTTGCTTATGACAGGGCTTGTTTATCCCTTCGGTCGTTTCATTAGCAGTTCCACTGGCCCTGATGTCCCTCA
Source organism: Chloris gayana (assembly GCA_031894775.1). Classification (NCBI taxonomy): domain Eukaryota; kingdom Viridiplantae; phylum Streptophyta; class Magnoliopsida; order Poales; family Poaceae; genus Chloris; species Chloris gayana. The sequence goes on from JAUNZO010002565.1 coordinate 145,040, forward strand.
CCAGGTTGTTAACTAGTGACACTCATGATATGGTATGGAAAATATTGACTGTGACCCTTAGTTAACAAATTGTTAAATGTTATAAACAGTGAAGCAAATGGAACATCTCAGAAATCATCCAGCTTGCTGTCATCAGAGAAGATGGCTCCTCGAGGAAAGCTTGTACTAGCTGTTGGAATTGGTGCATTAGTGTTTGTTCCAGTCTTTAAATCCCTCACGGGACTTCCACCTTTTATGGGCATGCTTCTTGGCCTTGGGATTCTCTGGATCCTGACAGATGCTATACATTATGGCGAACCCGAAAGGCAGACACTGAAAGTTCCACAGGCGTTATCACGGATTGATACACAAGGAATTTTGTTCTTCTTAGGGATTCTTTTATCGGTTGGCAGGTAATTCTTCTCTTATTACCATAATTATTTGTGAAACACATGCAGCTTTGAAAATTGTATATGTCAATAATACTTTGTATCCCATTCTGGTTGGGTTTATGTAGAAAAAAAATCTGGTTGTGATATTTTTTCCTTTATTCGTTTAGTAGTAAATGGAAAATTAGCTGCCAATAAAGATTCATTTTGTGACATTTTACTTTATTTATTTCGTAATAAACGGAAAATTAGATGTGCAATTGCTTTAAATTGTTTCCAAACATAATGTGCAACACTATGGTGTAGATTTTCAACTGAGTTCATGGTTGCTATAGTGTGCGATGTGCTGCAATGCTGCAGATATTATACTACAAACACCACCACACTACTAATTGTAGTCAATTCAACTACAAGCATTATTTAAAAGAGAATAGTCATTTTCAAAGAAGATCACTGCATTCAAACTCAGATGGAGCAAGTAGAGCCAAAACTGAATAGAACCATGGGGCTATCTTTTTTTTTTTTAGCAAAGTATGGGGCTATCTTGTCTCAATTAAAGCCATACAAGAATTAGCTCTCTTCATTTCTCTATGTATACTAATATTTTTTCTCTATTACCACCAGCTTGGAATCTGCAGGGATTTTGAGGCAGTTAGCGAACTATCTAGATGCCAATATACCAAATGCTGATCTTATTGCTAGTGCAATTGGTGTGGCATCAGCAATTGTAGATAATGTTCCACTTGTTGCTGCAGCCATGGGGATGTATGACCTGACTTCATACCCTCAAGATTCAGACTTCTGGCAGCTTGTTGCATTCTGTGCTGGTACTGGTGGTTCAATGCTTATCATTGGCTCTGCGGCAGGAGTAGCATTTATGGGAATGGAAAAGGTGGATTTCTTTTGGTATATTCGGAAGGTAAAATTCTCATTTTTAAAAACATGGTTGTGAGGCAACCTAATACTAATACCGTATTGTATATCACTGAAAAATCAAACTTCTTTATTTCACTATAGCTATGTGCATTTTGTTGAACCATAAGTAATTGCACACCTTTCCCCATCAGCTTAGGCAGCCCATTAAACTAGACCTGCAATATCATATATACATGTCAACAGATGTGCAACATATAAAGTTTTTAACGTTTCTTGTGTTTGCAGGTGAGCGGTTTTGCCTTTGCAGGTTATGCAGCTGGTATAGCCTGCTATTTAGCCTCTCAAAATCTTCATCTATCCCTACCCACTTCTTTGGCTGAGATCCCATTTATTTCTGGTTCATAAAAGGTTAGCCTTTGTAATTGTGTAAGCAGACCTGTTTAGATATAGGGATGCATCAAAACTGTTGCCCTGCCAAATTGTATGTAAGCTCTAATCATAGAAGATAGGCCTTTGTTTGCAAATAGGGTGTGTTTAGGATGATGGTGAAAAAATGGGAGACACAAGTTAAGCACCCTGAGTTCCAACTTCCAAGGCAGCACTTCTGATTCAGAAAAGCTCCTAGTGTCTAGAGTTCTACTTCTGAAGGTTGTTAGGTAGAGCAGAACGATTTTATGAGAAAGACTGCCCAGTTTATTAGGACTATCTTTTTGAATATAGGATAAGGTCTATGGATATGTGCATATTTACTCTGAATAAATAGGAGCAGCATAAAATGTGGGATGATGGCAATGAACAGGTTTCTTTCCCTGTCGTTAAGAGGCTGAGATGTTCCTTCTGTATACTAAGAAGATGTCGTGAGATTTAGAAATCTGATATCAGGTACTGACCAGTGTTGTATATGTGCTGCGCTTGTACACGTCTGCCCCATCGAGTGCCAAATGTATTTTTTTTCATTGCAACAGAAAATGTGTGATTTTCATTTATGAAGAAATCACACATTTCCTTGTCAATCAAGTCTAATCGTCCAGGGTCAGAGTCAGCATTGATGTCAGTGTACAAGAATGGCCTTTGCGTGCCTCTTGATGCCATTAACTTGTTCAAGTCGGGAAGATATTTTTTTATCGCATTTGTTTTTGTTCTTTCTGAACATTGAAGAGTCCATATGCTTTTTATTATCTCCCGCACAGTTATATGTTTGTACCTAAGGCTAGTCGTTTCTTCTCTGGTTTTTAAAGAGTGTCACATCAGATTTAGAGATTAGTTTGATGTATAAAATAGTCTATCAATGTACATTTTCATCTCACAATTTCATAGATAAGTTGTAGTATCAAATTAACATCTAATTGTTGTATTGAGATTGGCCAAAATATGATGGGATGGGACTTTATGTTTTCAATGAGTGTATCATCGGAATTTCATACGTATGAAACAATGTAAATGAGTTTCATAGTTCCATCCTTTGAAACTTATTTGCTCTATCTCATATTAATAGCGCTACCATGTCATCATTTTTCTAATGTGACACTTCATTTAATACGAGATGAAACTCTCGTTGAGACTCGACCTAAATAACACATGTAAGATATGAGTGTTGCGAAAGGGTCTATAGCGTAATGGTTACAAGAGTTTTAATAGCACCTTACCTGGATTCAATTCACTATGAGAGCGAATTTTCTAGGATTCAATCGTGTTGTGCTTTTAGTGGTAGTGACGTATTCATCGACAGGTGAGGCACCAATGATGACTTTGTGAATCTTGTGGATTTGCCGTTTTGTAAGGATTAAGGTGCCAAAAGATGGGAGGGGGGGGGGGTGAGGGGGTTGAATTGGACCTTGTGAATCGTACATTTTATTTTCTAAAGCAACTTATCCTCCACACAATGAAAAGTCCCTAAGCATCTAGTCATACGATAGCATGCAAGCGGTGCCAAGCGGATCAACAAGCAAGCAAGTCACAATTTACCCTGACTGTTTTTCTTTTAGAGTGACTTTGCTTTCACAAGTGGAATTAAAGGCTCAAAGTAAAGAGGAAGTTTAGAGAATGCTCATGGTAGAAATAGAAGAAAAACATTTCTCAATTACATGATCTAAGCGTGGTTCGACCCACTTTCGGTTCCATTAATTCTAAAACCGCGTATCTGGACCTTTGAATTTTTAACTCCGGTGCAATTCCACCCTCTCAATGGTTTCTAAAGCAGTTTTGTCCGATCTGGCGTTGTAGGTCCCATATGTTAGGTGCCACGTTTATCTTTTCTTTTTATTTCTCTCTTCTCTCTCATGTTCTCTCTCTCGTCTCTCCCTATCGACCAGCCAAAAAAATCTCTCCTTCTCGCCGCCCCTGCCATGGCTAGAGCCGTCGACGTGCTAGCCTGTTACGACTGATGCTACGGGACACAACACCAAGACTACCGGTGGGCCACGTCGGTCGGACCACCGCCGCCGGCCTAGCCTCAACTATGCAGGACCCGAGTGGAAGTAATGGGCTAGTGGCCTTGTAAGCTTGTGCTGGAATAGCCTATAAGAATAGTAGTGACAGAAGAGAGAGACCACCAACTATTGTAACCAAACTGAATTGCTTGGAGAATACATATGTTCTCCGGCTCCTTCCTCTGTTCTTCCCCTTCCTCACGTCTCTCTCTGTTTCTTCTCATCTAGTCCCCTAACAATCTGGTATGAGAGACATCGATCCTCGGATCTAGAGGAGGTTCGGTACTACACCCGTCGAGCGAAGATATCGGGCGCCATCGACCCCAACATCCGCCATGGCACTCAAAGCACAGACCGGATCTTTCCTGGCCGAGATTGACAAGTGCTTCTCTAGGTAAGACGAGAAGTGGGAAGAGCGCGTGAGCGCGCTTGAGTAGACGGCGGTACCCGCGAAGATCGACTACACCAAGCTACAAGCTGACCTCGATGCGACCGTAGCGAATGACTTGGGGTCGTTCGAGTCCGCGGCAAGGAGGCAACTGGAGGCGCTTGAGGAGGCTACAACCGAGAAGGCTGTACCGGAGCGAGGCGGTAGTGGCCACGTGGGTGGCGGCCCTCGAATCGGCGACAACGGCCTTCGAATCGTGGCATGCCTACATCGAATCCACTGTCGATGGGGTGAAGGCCGAGGTGACCAAGATCAGCAAGTTGTGGGATCGTGAGGTGCGCGAGCATACTTCATCTAGAGGCATCCTCGGCGAGCATGAGTCGACGTCCGTGCGCTCACCTGCCGGATCACGCGCCGACGATCCCGATGGCCACCGCCTTGATACAAGTCATCGGGAGTCCGGCTTTGGGCGTGTTTACGCCCAAACCCACCTCTCTGCACAATGGTACGAATGACTCCGACCTCCCAAACCTTACTGTAGGATTGAGCCTCACATGGGTGACGAGTCGAGACGTTCGGGGAATTCTCTTGCTTATGGTGTGATGGGTGCTCTTCCGAAGATGCATTTTCCTAAATTTGATGGGGAGCCTAGGCTGTGGATTAGTCGTTGTGAAGATTATTTTGACATGTATGGAATAAATTTGTCTCCGGATTAAAATTTCTTCAATGCACCACTCGATTCAGCCGCTCGATGGCTACAATCAATGGAGCGCCGTCTTAAGTCTCTCGTCCTGGGGTGAGTTTTGTAGGATGATCCTGGAAAGGTTTGGTAGGGAGCACCATGAGCTGCTCATTCGCAAGATCTTTCACACCATACAAACAGGATCCTTCAAGGAGTATATTGATAGTTTTGCTTCCTTGATTGACCAGTTATCCGCTTATGAGTTCCGTACTCGATCCCTTGTATCATACCATGAAATTTGTGGATGGGTTGCGTGAGGATTTGAGATCTACCGTAATTGTTCACGAGGCCATCAAATTTGGAAACTGCCTATTGAAAGTTTCCTAGAGGGGGGGGGGGTGAGTAGGCAAACTACAATAATTTCTAAAAACACAACACTTAAAAACTAGTTAGAACACATAAGACGGAACTTCCGTTATTGACAAAACTTCCGTTTTGGGTTTGAGGAGGGAAACAAGATATTGAAGGAGACTAGGGAATCTCACAAATCCATTTGTATAGAAAGTTTCCTCCACCTCCCAGGAGTGTTGTTCCTGTGGGAAATTAGTAGACACCGCCCACACAAGTAGATCGGCACAATATAGCTCAAGCACCAAACAAGAACAAAGAACAAGAGGCAACAAGCAAAACAACACAAGAGAGACACGAGATTTGTTCACCGAAGTTCGGACCCCTCACAAAGAGGTTCCTACATCTCTTTGAGGAGCTCACGAAGAGCCGGGTCTCTCTCAAGCCTAATCCTTCCCAAGTGGCCACAAAGGTCAAACTTGGTTTTCTTCTTATTATTGCTTGATTCCTTCCCTTGCGGATGCGGATCACAACCTTCACAAACTTCCCAAGGCTCACCACAATCTTGGGAGCTCTAGGATGATACCTAGCCAATCTAGCGGAACAAATCTCTAAGATTAATTAGTGAAGTAGAGTTTGCTTGCTAGGGGAAGACGTGCTCAAGGTTGGGGTGATGCTTCTCAAGCTTGGATTTGAGATTCTCACAAATGGACTTGAATCTCAAGGGGAGTGAGGGAGAGATAAGAGCAAGAGCAAGAGCAAGATGAGAGTGTTCAAAAAGCACCAACAACCTCTCAAACGTGATGGAGAGGTCTATTTATAGGAGTGGTTCCCAAAAGAGCCGTTGGTAGTGTTTGGACAGGCAAATAACGGAACTTTCGTTAAAAACTCTCTAAAAATATCGAAAGTTCCGTAGTAAAGATAGAACTTCCGTCTTGACAGATTTAGTGAGCAACTAAGTGAAAGTTCCTAGGTCGAACTTCCGTCTAACTCGGAAGTTCCGAGAAAAACTCTCTAGAAATCTCGGAAGTTCCGACTTGAGGACGAAACTTCGTCTTGACTGTGAGTGGATTATATAGGCTCTTTGGACTTTGGTCTTTTGACTTTTTAAGTGGTTTGGGTTTCATCCAAGCTTGGATTTTGTATCTTGAGCACATATTCCCTGCATGAAAGACTAAATCACCCATCTTTATAGTTTGGCAATCCTAGACTCAAGGATCTATAAATCTAATTGAAGCTTCTCTTTGAGTCCATCTTCTAACTTTTGTATGAGGGGCTATCAATCTCTCTTTGTGGGTTAGTAAGCTTTGATATCCTGCACATTAGCTCAATAAAACATTAGACATTTTAATTCTTTGTTATTTATCACCAAAACCCACTAGGGGGCCTAGTTGCATCTTCACCTATTCTATTGCTCGAGTTGCGGGACGACGTCGCTCCTCCCACATACGAAGAGAGTACCGCAAGCAAGAATATACTGCTTCTCCGAAGCCAATATTCAAGAATGCTCATACACTTCCTCAACCACCAACGAAGCTAGACAAGCCTCCCTTATATTATACTAAAGAGATCAAGACTCGATCACCGGATGAGAAGATGGCAGCGTTGCGGGCCTACAAAAGAGCTCGTGGCTTGTGTGAGAGGTGTACAGAGAAGTGGGTTAGGGGCCAAAAATGTGGTGCATCAATTCAACTCAACGCCCTACAAGAGGTCTTGGAGTTGTTCAACTTGCAAGAAGAAGATACTAAATCTAAAACTTCTCAAGCTGTTGCACAAGTGAATATGATGGTGTTATCGGAGGAAGCGTTTAATGGATTGGAGGGACCTAGAACCATGAGATTCATGGGTACCATCTAAAATAACGATATCGTGATATTGGTCGACTCGGCAGTTCGCACACATTCATTAGCTCACGTGTAGATCACAAGTTGTCTAGAGTTACTACCATGGTGAAGATGCAACTAGGCCCCCTAGTGGGTTTTGGTGATAAATGACAAAGAATTAAAAACTCTAATGTGTTATTGAGCGTATGTGCAGGATATCAAAGAAATTATACCCACAATGTGAGAAAGTACACCCCTCATTCAAAAATTGATCAAGTACTCAAAAGCGAGAGCCACAAGTGTAGATTTGTAGCTTTTTGAGTATAGGTGTGCTAAACTATCAAGAAGGGTGAAACGATCTTACGTGCACGAAAGAATGTGCTCTAGCTACCTTAAACCAACTTCGAATCCAAATACCAAAAACCCAAGATCAAAAAGCCAACCAATTCCAATTCCCATCGACCAGGACGGAAGTTCCGTCAATTCCGGAGAGTTTGGGATGGAAGTCCCAAACTGGACGGAAGTTCCGTTCCGGGACTCCAGCCGGTTCAAAAGTCCACCGACGGAAGTTCCATCGTGGCCGACGGAAGTTCCATCAATTCCGAGAGAGTTTGGGATGGAAGTCCCAACTCTATCGGAAGTTCCGTCCTTTCCGGTGTTGTTCGCCTTTGACTCATAGGGGTTACGAAAGTTTCGTCAAGCCCAAGTTGACCTAGCAACGGCTCTTTTTGAGCCTCCACTATATAAAGCTTTGACCACCCCGTGAGCAAAGGTGTTGGCGCTTTTTGAACTCCCAAATCTTGCTCAAGCTTTTCTCTCTCTCACTTCTCTCCATTCCCGTTGAGATCCAAGGCCATTTGAGAGAGTCTCCATCTTAATTCCAAGCTTGTGATAGCATCATCCCAACCTAGAGCACATCTTTCCTTAGCAACTAATCTCGTTTTCACTTGTTACTCTTGGAGATTCGTTCTCCTAAATTGGCTAGGTGTTACCCTAGAGCTCCCAAGCTTGTGGTGAGCCTTGGAAAGTTTGTGAAGGTTGTGATTCGCCTCCGCAAGGAAAAGAATCGAAGGAAGAAGAAGAAAACCAAGTTTGACCTTTGTGACCACTTGGGGAGGATTAGGGTTGAAAGAGACCCGGCTCTTTGTGAGCTCCTCAACGGAGACGTAGGAACCTCTTTGTGAGGGGTTCGAACTTCGGTGAAAAATCTCCGTGTCTCTCTTGCTTGTTTTGTTGTGTGCTTGCTTGTTTCCCCTTTTGGGTGTTTATCACCCGATCTACTAATGTGTTGTGTGTCTATTGCAATTCCTGTAGGTACAACATTCTCAAGAGGTCAAGGAAGGTTTTCATTCAAGTGGAATCGTAAGATTCCCTTCTATTTGTCAATTCTTAGGTTTTCCCCATCACCCCGACGGAAGTTCCGTCGAGGGCGAATTTGATCTTTTGTTTTTAGTGTTGTGATTTTCATGTTTTTATCTACATTGCCTATTCACCCCCTCTAGGCAACTTTCAATTGGTATCGAGTAGGTCTTCTTATTAAGAGCTTAACCGCTTGAGAAGAAAAGATGTCGGGGGAACATGGCGAATTGGGAGATGATCCTAGCAAGAAAGGAGACACCGTCACAAACATTCCGGATTTAAACCCATTTGCCAAGGATGGAACAAGTGGAGCGTAGTTGGACACGAGGTACAACTTCAACTATAATGATGTGGCCAATGTGAATTGTAGTTGCTAGTGGAAGGCTACCTTGGTTTGATGGAAAAGAATTTAGTTGGTACAAACATAGGATGAAGATGTACTTGCTATCAATTGGTCCACCCGTGTGGGAAGTTGTGGAGAAAGGATTTTGTGATCGAGGACAAGGAGAATCACACCGTTATGGATAACATTCTCATACATCGCAATGCACAAGCCGTGTTGGCCATGCTTTCATCCTTGAGTCCTAAAGAGTACTCTAGGGTGTCCCGACTCGAGAATGCCAAAGCTATTTGGGACAAGTTAATTGCGGTCCATGAAGGAGTTGATGTGGTGAAGAAGTCAAGGATGCAAGTATTGAAGAATGAATTCAACTTCTTTGTCATGAAGAAAGGTGAAGAGCCTCAACAAACACATGATAGGCTCTTGGATATTGTGAATGAGCGGAGGTCACTTGGAGATAATGTGATCGAAGAAGAAGTGAATCTCAAGCTTCTAATGTCACTAAGAGTGTGGAACTCAACTCTTTGTACCATCATTGAAGAAAAGGAAAGATTTGAGAGATTCTCCATGGATGAAGTGATTGGGAGAATTCTTGCTCACAAGAGCCGTGATGATGAAGGAAAGAGAGTGAGTGTGCTAATTGAAGATGAGAGCACAAGCAAGCAAGATGTGGCACTCAAGGCCAAAAAGAAGGAGGTTGTGGATGTTGACCAAATTGAGATTGAGGAAGATAATGAAGAGCTTGCTCTATTTGTGAAGAAGTTTGGCAAGTTCATGATCAACAATGGCTTTACCAAGAAGAGCTTCGACAAGGCAAAAGCAAGAAGATCATCAAGGAAGTGCTATCATTGTCATGATCCGGGGCACCTCATTGCGGAGTGTCCTCAACTCAATGGAAAATAAGAAAAGAGGGAAAAGTTCATCAAGAAGAAGAACTTCAAGAAACCGTACTAGGGTCAAGCACATATTGGTCAACAATATGTCTCCGATGATGATGATGAAGAAGATGAAGATGAAGAAGGAGGCATTGCCAATGTTGCCTATGGCCTTACACCATCCAAATCATCACTCTTCAACAACCTCACCGATGATGAGGATGACGCCCCAAGTGCTTCATGGCCAAAGAGAGCAAGGTACAATCTAAACCTCTTGTCAATTCCTCTAACAATGATGATGAGCGAGGAGCTAGTCCCCTCCTTGCAAGAGATGGTGAAAATGTTAGGGATAATGCAAGAGAAGGTTGAAGAGACTGAAGAGATTGTAGATAAGATTGAAGCTATCAAAGTTAGCACATTGAGTTACAAAAGTAAGGTCGAGTCAACACAAGCCTCATCAAGCAAAGAATGTGCAAGGTGTAAAGATGTTGACATTGACAACATTGCGACCGATAAGGTGGCAATCAAGGAACTCACTAACAAGGTTAAGAATCTTGAGAGAGCGGCTCAAATTGAGCTAGCCAAGAAAATTGTTAGTGAGAAAAGAAAGTTCAATGGCAACAAAGGCATTGGGTTCAAGGAGCAGCCCAAGAAGAAGTACAACAACAAGAGCAACAAGATGAATCAAACAAAAGCAAGTTGCTCAAGTCAAGCACATCGAAGATGGCGAAGACAACACAAGAGCTCAACAAAAAGAGCTCATCCGTATCCTTGTATGTGTATGATCATGCAACATATGAGCTAACCCATGGTGCTCATGGGAGAGTAGTTGCAAAATTTGTTGGGCCACACTATGCAAGGTGGAACCCTTGTGTGTGGGTGCCCAAGAGTGTTGTTTCTAAAGTTAAGGGACCCAAGAAAGTTTAGGTGCCTAAATCTTGTGTTTATTGTGTGTAGGAATACTCCTCGGGCGGTTCAATATGGGTGCTTGATAGCGGGTGCTCAAATCATATGACCGGGGAGAAGAAGATGTTCTCCACACTTGACAAAGACAATTTACCAAGTGGGAGCATATCTTTTGGAAATGATCAACAAGGAAAGGTAGTGGGTCGTGGTCGGATTCTAAATCACCCATGAAGTTTCAATTAGTAATGTGTTTCATGTGAAAGGTTTAGGATACAACCTAATGTCCGTATCACAACTTTGTGGAACGAGCTTTAGTTGTGTCTTTACCGATGAGGACATGACCGTCTTTAGAAAAGTGGATTCCTCAATTGCGTTCAAAGGGTACTTGGAAGATAAGATCTATCTTGTTGATTTCACCAACAAAGAGGGTCCAAATCTAAGTTCTTGATTGATAGCAAAAACCACATTGGGTTGGTTATGGCATCGACGACTAGCTCATGTTGGGATGAGGAATCTTCACAAGCTTCTAAAGGGTGGCCACGTCGTTGGACTAAAGGATGTTGCTTTTGAGAAGGACAAAGTGTGTAATGTATGTCAAGTCGGAAAGCAAGTTGGAGCCATCCATCCATCCAAGACGATGATGACAACGACAAGACCATTGGAGATGCTTCACATGGACCTCTTCGGACCGGTCACATACATAAGCATTGGCGGTAACAAGTATGGCCTTGTCATTGTTGGGCCAATTTCCTCAAGCACCACTCGCTAAAGGTGACCATCTCTCCAACACCATTACTAAAGGCACCATTTCCCCAACACCACTCCTAACCCAGGTCCCTCTTAGCCGGATACAAAATTATCAACTAGGGGTAGTTTTCATTCCCATTTTACCCTTGCCTCACCAGAAATTGAAAATAATTTTTTAAAAACCAAAAATTGATAAAAATCAGATAAATCGAAAAAATAAAAAAAATGGTGTTGTTTCTTTTGCACGTGCGATTGTGTAACTGAAAATTAATAATATTTTTAAAAAATCTCCAAAAATGGAGAAAACTCCAGAACAAGAGGAAAATTCAGAAAAAAAAATCTTGAATTTTTTTGCATGACCTCTTGACAATTAAACAATTCCAAGCAACATGGTGATATGAAAATTTTTATCAAACTCAACACCATGCATAATCAACTAGCAACATATATCACATGTTCAAGCATACAATGTTCAAATTAATAGACCCATCATCCAACCACACAATAGTCCAAACAGAACACAATGATAATTCAACAACATAAATGAAGATACAAATTAGTTTCCACCAACGGAGGGCTCATTTGTGGGCTCTTTAGATGCAACATCGGATTCTCTGTCTTGTGAGAGCACCAACAACCTCTTAGCTAAAATGGATGTCGATGTACCAACTTCATCATCTCCATGCACAAGATTTACAATTCTTCTCGTGAGAGATCCAGGTGAAATAGCGTCAGTCGGGAGTGTCTTGGGCTTTTTGGCTTCCGCGGAGGGTATGCCTTTCTCTTCCTACATGGAAAATGAAAAGTTAGACACAAGTATGGCATTCTACATGAACATAAAGGTATAAGTATGACTGAACCTACCTTTTCTTTGGGTCATCATTGAGGGGACAATTGCCGGTTTCTCGATGTCCAAACTCTCCACACTTGCAACATCGTTGTTGTTTTCTTGCTCCTGGTTCATGACTAGCTTTGAACCTGTTCTTCCTTTGCCTTCCACGAGCTCTCTTTAATGGTAGAGGAAGTAGTTTGAAACCCATGTCCACTTTAGGCCATTGTGATTTGTCGATCATGTGTGGGATGGAGCCACTATATGCTGTCCTGAATCTCTCTATGCTGTAGTACTCATGAACGAAAGTAGCCATGTCAATATCCTGAAACATCGGAATAAAAGCCAAAGCATGTGGACATGGCTTTCCCGTCATTTCCCACTCTCCACAACTGCAAGTATGAGAGTTCAGATCTACCACATGGCCCCAAGGTGTCATATCATGGTATAAACCAAACACTTCAGCGAGTGTAATTGTTTTTATGGACCTTCATTTGAGCCAAACCTCTTGTCTTAGCCCTTAGTTGCTTCAATACTGTTGGTAGAATGGTTCCATGGAGTTTGCTGCCAATCCTTCTTCTCTTCTCCCATAAGTCCATAGTCATCAACCTCAATGCATTAATCAAATCAACAGGAGGCAAGTCCTTTATCTTCTTCACCCAACTCGTTAAAGCTCTCGGAAAGATTATTGTTAACATAGTCACACTTGACATCATTGGAGAACATGGACCTACTCCACTTGTGATTGTGGTGTAGGTTCATATATGTCACAACTTCTGGGTTTGCAGCTACAACTTTGTTCCAATGATACTCAAATTTTGTAGACTTGTAAGCTCTCGCTGCCGGCCACATATTCTTGTCATAAACTTCTCCACGATAGTACTTCTTGAAGTTTGTCCATAGGTGCCTCATGCATTCCCTATGTTCGACATCGTGGAACACCTCTTTGACAGCGGCATCAAGACCTTTGCATGCATCTCGTGGCCATAGTTAAAGATGGTGGATGTCCAATTGCCTTCTCCAATTGCCTCATAAACCATGGCCAACTATCGGTTGTCTCGGACTCAAAGATTGCCCAAGCAACAGGGTACATCCAATTGTTACCATCAAGTGCGGTAGCGATTGCCAATTGCCCTTTGTACCTTCCATTCAAAGCGGTTGCATCAATACCAAGGTAAGGTCGACATCCTTATAAGAATCCATCCACACACGGCTTCATTGCAATGAACAATTTATCAAACATTATACTATCTCCACTCATCTTTGTTGCGATTTCAAAAATAGAGTCCGGGGACCTTTCAAGGAATGTAGCCTCAGTAATCGAACAAACTCCGAAAGCTATCTTCCCAAGAGCCATATATTGAATCCATTGCAAGCTGCTTTCCCTTCCAAACAGTTTGATAAGCAACCTCAACACCATATTTTTCTAACAATTTATCTTGCAAATCAGATGTTCCAAGCCCTTGCTTCTTTTTAAGCCATGAAACAACTCTCTCAAGCAACCCAATACTTAGATGCCATTTTGCTCACTAGCATACTAGTGCCCATGCAATCATGCTCATGAGGCAGCTTACTTATCTATAAAAAAGACAAATGCGCAAGTATTAGTTTATTATGAACCATAGACATATACAAAAAATACAAATGCACAGATGTTTGAAAAGAAATGTACCTCAACGATGGCTCTGTCCTTCAATCTTATTAGCTACAATCCTCCAAGGGCATCCATTTGCCTTGCATTCAGCTATATACCTTTTCTTATCAGTCACAACCTTGTGCACCGAAAACCCATTTAGGATGGCATAGTGTCTTAGAGCCATTCTAAAGTACAGCATGCATGGGAAAGTCTCACCCATTCCGAACTTTGGGTTCTCCTTATCAACTACAAATCTTGGCTCATTTTCAGCATTGTCATCTATAGAAATGTCCAACACAGATCCATTCAAACCAACACCATCGTGTCGCAGATTCAACCTTGTTGCCTCATCCTCAGCCCTCAAACCTAGAGACACAAACACCTCATGATCCTCCATGAATATGTCATCATACTCCATCCAAGAAGGGTCCACGTTTTCCTCGATCTCATCACCACTTTCATCATCTGATTCAGAGCAACTACTTCCTTCCCGAGTAACATTTGGATTCCTTTTCACAGGTAGCTTCTCCAATTTAGCCTCCAATGTCATGCTACTCCTATAAGCAGGTTTGACAGGAAATTCAACTACAAATGACACTATCTTGCTGCTCTGAAATTTCTGAAATACCATGTTCAAGTCATCATCCGTTGCAACAGACTTGCAATCCTCTTTTCTCAATGTCCCAATATCAAAACGTAGGTGTTTGACAAATACCCCACTTGGTTCTATTTGATATATCAGCCAACAGATTAGACATTAAATAGCCACTAGTCTCAAATACTTCAACAATATAATCTTTAGTTTCCAATTCCAATGTAATGCCATCATCCAAATAACAAGTGTAGGCAGGAACCCTACAATTTATTTTCATCTTTGGCTGCAAATCAATCCTACAAATAGAACAATAAACTAATTTATCCCACTACATTCTTCTCTAAATCAATCAAAATTGCAATGCCAAATTAAATGTACCTTCCGGTGAAGCTTGAATTGTTGCCGGCTTGATCCATGTGGCTATCCTTCGGGCCTCGATAACTCCGCATTGCAGCTGCCGCCCTCAACCTCCATGGTCGGCGCGTGCAAGTGCTGCGCCCGGCCGTGCCCTCGCCGCAGCCCCACGCCCTTGTCGCAGCCCTCGCCTCCCGCGCTCGGCTGCAGCGCCGCGCCCGGCCGCAGCGCCGCGCCCACCGCCCCGGCAGGCCCTCGCGTCCCGGGCCTGGCTGCCGCGCGCCCGGGCGCAGAACGCTTGCCCCGCGCTCGGCCGCAGTGAGCGCGCGCGCCCGCGCCCAGCCGTTGAGCGCCCGCCGCGCGCCTCGCGCTCCGCGCCCAGCCCGCGCGCCCCACGCCCTGGCCGCCGCGAGCACGCACGCCCTGGCCGCCAAGAGCCCCGCGCCCGGATCTAGATCCAAGCACTCCGCCGCCGTTTTTTTTTCTTTTTTTCGATTTCACTCTAGATCGATTTCTGGTGAGGCAAGGGTAAAATGGGAATGAAAACTACCCCTAGTTGATAATTTTGTATCCGGCTAAGAGGGACTGGGTTAGGAGTGGTGTTGGAGAAATGGTGCCTTTAGTAATGGTGTTGGGGAGATGGTCACCTTTAGCAGTGGTGCTCGAGGAAATTGGCCCGTCATTGTTGATGAATATTCCTGTTTCACTTGGGTATTTCTTTTAAAGGATTAAAGTGAGAAACAAGGTGTTCTAAAGAGCTTCTTGAGAAGAGCACACAATGAATATGATGTTAAGATCAAAAGGATTAGAAGTGACAACGGCACCGAGTTCAAGAATACACAAATCGAGGAGTACGTAGATGAAGAAGGCATCAAGCATGAGTTTTCGGCACCATACACCACAACAAAATGGTGTAGCCGAAAGAAAGAACCATACACTTATTGAGATGGCAAGAACCATGCTTGATGAATACAAGACTCCCGACACCTTTTGGGCCGAAACCATCAACACCGCTTGCCATGCGACCAACCGGTTGTACCTACACAAGATTTTGAAAAAGACACCATATGAGCTTCGACCGGTAAAATTCCTAACGTGTCGTACTTCCGTGTCTTTGGGAGAAAGTGCTTTATTCTTAACAAGAAGCCAAGGTCTTCTAAGTTTGCTCCAAAGACCAATGAAGGTTTCTTGCTTGGATACGGATCAAATGTATATGCATACCGGGTTTTCAACAAAGCCACCGGCATTGTTGAGATCACGCGCGATGTAACATTTGATGAATCTAATGGCTCTCAAGTAGAGCAAGTTAAGTGACGTAGGTGATGAAGCTCCTTGTGAAGAAATAAGGAATATGGCAATTGGTGAAATAACACCACAAGACCCAACTCAAGTGCAAAGTGATCCATCTTCTTCAAGTCAAGATCAAGATCCTCCTCAAGATCCACAAAATGAACAAGATGGTGGCCAAGATCGTGGTAACAATCAAGATCAAGGCAACAACCAAGATCAAGAACAAGATGGTGGAGGTGATGATCAACAAAATGAACTACAAGAAGAAGAAGAAGATGCATCTAGGCCCCAACAACCCCGAGTTCGCCAAAGCATACAAAAAGATCACCCCGTTGATAACATTCTTGGCGATATTCAAAAAGGGGTAACCACTAGATCTCGAGTCGCTACCTTTTGTCATCATTACTCGTTTGTTTCCTCTTTGGAACCTCTTAAGGTGGAACAAGTGTTACAAGATTCGGATTGGGTGGTGGCCATACAAGAAGAGTTGAACAACTTTAAGAGAAACAAGGTGTGGTCATTGGTGGAATGACCCTAGCAAAATGTTGTGGGAACTAAGTGGGTGTTCCGTAAGAAACAAGATGAACACGGTGTGGTGGTGAGGAACAAAGCAAGACTTGTTGCAAAAGGCTACTCGCAAGTTGAAGGCTTGGATTTTGGGGAGACATATGCACCGGTAGCAAGGCTTGAGTCAATTCGTATATTGCTCGCCTATGCTACACATCATGGCTTCAAGCTATATCAAATGGATGTAAAGAGTGCATTTCTCAACGGTCCAATACAAGAAGAATTCTATGTGCAACGACCACCGGGTTTTGAAGATCCAAAGAAGCCTCACCACGTGTACAAGCTTCACAAAGCTCTCTATGGGCTCAAGCAAGCGCCAAGAGCTTGGTATGAACACCTCAAGGGATACCTCATCGATAAGGGCTTCATAATGGGCAAGGCCGATGCTACCCTCTTCACAAGAAAAGTTGGAAGTGATTTATTTATGTGCCAAATATATGTCGATGATATAATATTTGGTTCTACTAACCAATCTTTTTGTGATGAGTTTGCCAAGATTATGACTAGGAAATTTGAGATGTCGATGATGGGGGAGTTGAAGTTCTTTCTAGGTTTTCAAGTCAAACAACTAGAAGAAGGAACATTCATAAGCCAAACCAAGTACACCCAAGACATCCTCAAGAAATTCGACATGGACAAGGCAAAGCCAAGCAAGACTCCAATGAAGACAAATGGTTATCTAGGATTGGATGTGAATGGGAAGACGGTCGACCAAAAGGTATATCGCTCCATGATCGGCTCTTTGCTTTACCTTTGTGCATCTAGGCCCGATATCATGCTTAGCGTGTGCAAGATTTCAAGCCGCTCCAAAAGAGAGCCACTTGGTGGCCGTTAAAACAATCTTGAGATATTTAATTCACACTCCAAACATAGGGTTGTGGTATCCTAAGGGCGCCAAGTTCAACTTAGTTGGCTATTCCGATGCCGACTACGCCGGATGTAAGGTAGATAGAAAGAGTACTTTCGGGACTTGCCAATTCTTGCGTAGGTCCCTTGTGTCATGTTCATCCAAGAAACAAAATTCCGTTGCCCTTTCCACAGCTCGAAGCGGAGTATGTTGCAGCCGGTAGTTGTTGTGCACAACTACTATGGATGCGACAAACTCTAAAGGACTTTGGATACTCTTTGACCAAAGTTCCCCTCCTATGTGACAATGAGAGTGCCATCATGATTTCATATAACCCCGTTGATCACAATAGCATATAGATATCCGACACCACTTCTTGAGAGATGACTCAATCAAAGGGGATATTGAGATTAGTTATGTGAGTACCGATAAACAACTAGCCGATATCTTCACCAAGCCACTAGATGAGAAAAGATTTTGTGAGATTATGAGTGAATTTAATATACTTGATTCTTCTAACGTGGAATGATCTCTTGCGCATCTTCGTGAAATTGATCGTGTTAGTTTTTCTCTCCAAAATCATTTGCAAAAATTGTTGCTTGTTTTTGTATTGAAAATATTCGAGGTTGATCATTTGATCATGTTGCTCATCTTGTGAATATTGTTCCACGTGGTTGTTTGTTGGCTATTCACAAGAGAAAGCAACTCCTGGTTCCAATCTAGGAAATCCTACTCAAAATTCATGAAAAATCCTTCATCTCACTTTGACTCAATTTAGGCGGAATCCAGTCGAGATCGAAACTTCCGTCCTTGACGGAACTTCCATGCAAAACTCTCTGGTTTTGACGGAACTTCCGTCAAGCGACGAAACTTCCATCGTGTGCGGGTTCATAGGGGGCCCGACCCCTCTTTTCCCTTCTTCTTCCTCATTCCTCTCCATACTTTCTCTCTCCTCTCAAACCCTAGCTCGGGAAAAACTTGGAGATCCGTCGTTCCAATAGGGAAAAGCTCAAGAGGACCATGGGAAAGCTTCTCAATCCCACGGCACTTCCGTTCCTAGTCATCTTCCGTCGATTCCCGCACTCCTTCGCGTGGATTTGAACATGCCTAGCACTAAGACATCGAGCAGAAAGAACAGGGGGCCAACCATTAGAGAGCCAACAGAAGATGTTGAAATTGAAGAAGAGGAAGAATCTCGGGAAAGTGTGGAGGAGTTGCCTCCTAGATCACAATTAAAAAGAAAGCGTGCGGTGTCCTCCACCGGACGAAGCGACGGGAGAAAAGGACTTGCCGGTGATCAGCCAGGGGCAGCTAGTGATCAACCGGTCGAAGGAGGCGATGTGATTTCCGGATTGAGAGTGAGAGCACCGGTGTACATTGGTGCTTATGGCAGAATTGATCGAGCAAGCACCTTCATGTGCTTGATCGGTTAAGGAAGAAGGATCCCCGCGAGTGTGAGGCAAAGGGAAGCCTCCGACCCAAGATTCCATCTCGTGGGGGCAGCAGGACTACTATCATACCTTCTTCATTGACATGAAGAAGAAATCCCACAGGCTGCATGTTCATCAATGGATCGATTGGAAGCACTTGGAGGACAAGAATGATCCTATTTTTGATCAAGTGATTGACGTTTGCGGGGCACATGGAGTATATGATTTGATGGCTTTCGGGTATGATTGGAATGAAGAAGTCATCTGTCGGTTCTATGCCACTCTTTACATTGACACAAGCCGTCACAAGGTGCTTTGGATGACTCAAGGGCAGCAGTATGAGTGTAGTCTGTAGGGTCTTTGCTTCTTTCTTCCACCTCCCGACCTCCGACGTAAATGAAGATCATGAGAGCCTTACAAATGAGAACATTCTTCCCGAGACCGAGTTAGCTTTCATGTATGAGGATTCGGGCCGTATAACAAGCATGTGCAACTCTGAGCGACGGATCGGGGCCCCAAAAATTTTGGGGCCCCAAAAAATTCCGGCTCGAGTATATTATATAGATCCAAGTAAAAGAAAATAACGGACAACCCATCACATTCACCGTGCTTCGATCCCTTCTCGCTTGGGCCTTAACATATCACCGTGCTTCGATCCCTTATCGCTTGGGCCTTAACGGACTAGCGAAGCAATTTTTGACACAATCACGGTCCTACCACCACCAGGCACCAGCAGACCCGTCGATAACAAATATACATGTCGATATTGAGGTTCATCTACATTCTACACGACTAGACCTCAAATCAAGGTGATCGGGAGTTTGGAGGAGATTAATTGCGACGATACTTTGTCTTAGAAAGGTAATGTCGGTGAGCAAGATTTTCCCATTTCCAATTTGATATGCATACCTATTGTGTTTCTTATTAGTATATTAGTATAAAAACCATCGTTTGATAATTGAGTCTATGAACATTTGAGGTATTTGTATCTCAAGATGACTAGGGGCAGGGGCCTCTTTCGTGTTTAGCACAGGGGCCTCAAAATGCCAGGTACGGCCCCGATGAGGACGTGCCACGTGTCTATGGTCGGATCAAGGGACTCGTTACCCTATTACTTCTATCTCGAACCGCATTCTCCGACGGATGATTGTGCCCAAGGACGGGTACAATGATCATATTGCCTCATGGTCCAGGAATGTGCTTGCCAGGTTTGCTCCGAAGCCACTCCTTTTTGTGTGATGGATTTCATCTTTGAGAAGATCGGTTGGCGCAGTGTGAACACTAGGATGACTCTCCCCTATGCCCCGTTCATCATGGCTATGATTGAGGGAGTGACAAAGCTTCACTTTGAGAAGGAATGCAAGCACCGTCCTTTGCGGATCAAGCTCAAGGGAGGATCAAAGAAGAAGCGCAGCTCATCTCGTGCCTCACCAGCTGTTGGCACCTCTAGCGGTGCAGCCCCTCACCGCAGCCGCTCTTCCACTTCTCGCCTCATGGGAGCTCTCAAGTCGATCTTCAATGTGTGCACAGAAAATGCCGTTGAAGTGTACAAGAACAAGCAGCGCACTAAGAAGAACGCCCGGAGACTCAAGGCTATCATGAGAGCGCAAGGCTTGGATGTTTCTCCTACGGGGTCCGAGGAAGAGGAGGACGCAGCTCCTCCGGTATATCGGTGGCAACCCGAGGATTATGCTCCATATCTTGGTGGTCATGGTGGACAAGGCTCCCATGCAGCTGCTCATGATGATGATGAAGAGGAGGAGGAAGACTTTGGCGGGCAAGAGGGCCAAGAAGAAGATTTTGCTTCCGACGATGAAGAGTGACTCCACTTCTTGCTCTCCTTCCTTTCTTTCCTTTTTGGTGCCTTGATGCCAAAGAGGGAGAGAGTGAGAAAAAGGGATCACTATCGTAGCCTTTCCTTTTGTATCTCTAGTGTTGGAACTTATGGAACCTTGATTTGTATGAAACTATGTGTTTGCCTTATTGTAATAGGGTTAGTCTTTTATTACTTGCAAGCTATGACGTTGGATGATGAATGATGGATGCTTATCGTTTTAATGTGTGGTGAATGCTCTTGATGATATTTGTGGCTTGCATTTTGTGGTGTGCAGCTTTTTCTCTCTTGTTGCTTTGGCTTTCACACTTACTCATGTCACTTGAGCACGTTGTTTTTAGGCACCCTACAAGCACAAAATATAAGGGGAGCCCTCTCACATGTTTACGTGACCCATGCATCTCTTTAGGGGGAGCTCCGCTATATTTTGTTTGTTTCGTTCTTTCGTTATTTGATATCCTTATCCCTTTTTAATTATTTGTCATCAATCACAAAAAAGGGGAGATTGAAGATGCAACTAGGCCCCTAGTGGGTTTTGGTGATAAATGACAAAGAATTAAAAACTCTAATGTGTTATTGAGCATATGTGCATGATATCAAAGAAACTATACCCACAATGTGAGAAAGTAGACCCCTCATTCAAAAATTGATGAAGTACTCAAAAGCGAGAGCCACAAGTGCATATTTGTAGCTTTTTGAGTATAGGTGTGCCAAACTATCAAGAGGGGTGAAACGATCTTACGTGTAGGGAAGAATGTACTCTAGCTACCTTAAACCGACTTGGAATCCAAATACCAAAAATCCAAGATCAAAAAGCCAACCAATTCCAATTCCCACCGACCAAGACGGAAGTTCCATCAATTCTAGAGAGTTTGGGGCGGAAGTCCCAAACCGGACTGAAGTTCCATCCCGGGACTCCAGCCAGTTCAAAAGTCCATTGACGGAACTTCCGTCAATTTTAGAGAGTTTGGAACGGAAGTCCCAACTCGTCGAAGTTCCGTCCTAGCGTTTTTCGCGTTTGACTCGTAGGGGTGACGAAAGTTCCGTCTATGACGGAAGTTCCGTCGAGCCCAAGTTCACCTAGCAACGACTCTTTTTGAGCCTCCACTATATAAAGCTTTGACCACCCCGTGAGCAAAGGTGCTGGTGCTTTTGAACTCCCAAATCTTGCTCGAGCTTTCTCTATCACTTCTCTCCATTCCCTTTGAGATCCAAGGCCATTTGAGAGAGTCCTCATCTTGATTCCAAGCTTGATAGCATCATCCCAACCTAGAGCACATCTTCCCTTAGCAACTAATCTTGTTTTCACTTGTTACTCTTGGAGATTCGTTCTCCTAGATTGCCTAGGTGTTACCCTAGAGCTCCTAAGCTTGTGGTGAGCCTTGGGAAATGTGTGAAGGTTGTGATTCGCCTTCGCAAGAAATAGTGCGGTGTCCCACTCTCGGGACTACACTCGTGTATACGTACCAATCCTTAGAACAGTAGTTGGTACACACATAGATGATACAAATCCGATACAACAACCTTTATTGATTCCTCAAAGGGATAATAGCTAGGGGATACATGGTCCGGATTACATTCAAAGAGGTGGATAGGCCAACCTCACGTAAAAGAAAACACACCGGAAAGCATCATAAACTCCACGAGCAACATCGAGCGAAAGACGCGACCTGCTCCTCATCCTCGTGGTATTCTTCATCTTCGTCCGAACAAATAAGCAACGGGTGAGTATATAAGGTACTCAACAAGCTCTACCGCTAGCAAGAGATATTATTTCTGCAATCTGGTTGTATTCATCAATCCCGACAGCTTCCCATTCTTTTTAGATGAGCCTTCCGACCAAAGGTCATAACAGCTCCGGCACACCGGGCCAACACCATTTCCAAAACACACGAGCACAAGGCTGCCCACTCACACATCAAGGTATTAATATTTATGGCTAATCAACAACAGCTCAAGGTTTGGCGTGTCAATATACCGTGACAACGGACATCCGGATAGTTTAATACACTCTGCAGAGGTTGGTACTCTTTACCCACAAGCTATATGTTGTTAGCTACGGAACACATAACGCGGCCACCACAACTAGGCACGCTCACAAGTCCACCCCGAATGCCTAGGGATCCGACGTGTATGACACAAGCATACCGTCCACCATATATGTGCCAAGTACTTGGACTTCACCAAATAAATGATTCCTAGACCTCCGTCATCTACTACACCCGGTGGAACTTCTTGCTGAGTAACCCAAGGTTTGGTGCACGATCCCGCCCATAACGAGGTTCCGTGGTTGTACACTAAATCACCAATTTGGGGTCCGAAGAACCGGTCCTTATATGGCAGGGCAAACACTCATCCATCGCAAATGGACAACACCTAATCATCAAGTACTCTACACCAGTATATGGAGTTTCGCTCATGGCCGGTATCATTTCCCATCGAACTTCACCTTAACACGGTTGGTCTAATCACCCACACATCAACACACACCACCAAACACATTTTCACAAACAAAGTGTATGATGATAGAAAGTAACAATTCCTAAGCATGATACTAATATATCATTAACATAGTTAACAATATAGCGAGGTTGATTCTAGTGTTCTAATGGCAATCAAGGGCTTAACGTTCATATCTATAGTGATTTGAACATTATCACATAACAATTGGGCTCTAGCAAAATATTTGCAAGGATAAATGCATATAAGAGTAGCTTCGTATATAGGTGTGAGAATAAGCAGAGAAATTAGGATCAATTATGACCAAGGAATTGATAGAGCTTTCCTCCTAACGCGTCCTCGAAGTCTTCCTCGTAGTTGGGGTCTTCGGGCTCCCGCTCCCGGTTCTCCTCATCTACAAACAACCTTAGGGTACGTAAGCTACGTCATATAAAATAATGAAAGCAAAAAGTAATAACAAGGAAAAACCAAATAAAATGGAGTGAAGAAGAAGGCTCTAGGGGCTAGGGTTCGTTACGACGATTCCAAGAGCGTCGGAATCGCCTAAAACGGAGCTACGGTTGAAAAGTTATGGTCGTCTGAAGTCCGGGGGTATTTTTGTGAAAATCAGCTAGGGTTTCTATAAAAGGATAAATAAATTTTGGTAATTTTGAAAAAGTGGAGGGGCTAAAATGCCAAAATGCATTTTCGATCCGACCAGTGGACCTACATGTAATTTTGGAAAAGCTCGGGGGGTATATAAAAATCTAAGGGCTCTTAATTAATTCGGAAAAGGTCGTGGGGATTTTTGTAAAAGGCTTTTCTCGGGATAGGTGGGATTTATTTTCCTAAGGGAAAAGGTGTGGAATAGGTCTCGTGGACCCCGTGGACCGAGCCGGTGAGCCGGTCGACGGGTCCACCGTGGACCGGAGGGCGGCGTGGGGCTCGGGCTCGCCGGAATCGAGGATTCCGGTAGCCTAGGTTGGCCGGAGGGGAGGATGAGGGCACGCCGGTGGCCACCGGGCCACGGCGGAGCCGGCGGTGGGGTCGCGCGAGCGTGGCGGCGAGAGATGAGCACGAGCGACCGTGCCGGAGGGGGGGTGGGGCATGGCGGCAGCGCGTGACGGAGATGCTCGGGGAGGGTTAAGGTGGATGGGCGAGGGCCTAGGGAGCTGCGCGGGTGTATGGCGGGGCTAGGCGGCTCCATGGCTCGCGCGGACGGACAGGAGGTGGCGCTGCGGCTAAGGGAAGAGAGGGGCCGGCCGACGGCCGCGGGGGGGGAGGCGGAGCGAGGAGGCGAGAGGGGAAATGGTGGCGCAACACTTTCTTGCGAGCTCGCTCGGGGCGGTGGCTAGTAGGCTAGGGGGAAGGGGAGGCTTTTATAGTGGGGAGGAAGGGGATGGCGACGATGGTGGCGGCCATGGCGTGGTGGCCTCGCTCGGGGTGCGCGGGGAGATGGGAGGGGGCCGGGCACGGCGGAGGCGGAGGGCGAAGCGCGGTGGGCGAGGCCGTCAAGTCGGCGCGTCGCGACGACCGGGCGGCGCGTCGATCGGAGGCGAAGACGCCGGGGAGGCGGGTACGGCGACGATGGCGGGGGTGACGCGCGACGTCCGTTAGGTTATGGGGAGACCGTTTGCAAAGACGTCGGGCTTTACAACGGTTGCTCTCTTTAGGAGCAAATTCATGACCTAGTGCTACTTCGGAAGCACTATTTACAACTACGGTTCTTCGAGAACCGTGTGCTCTTCGAGAGCACGACCCATAATCCTAGTTCTTCAGGAACCACGAGCTCTTCAAGAGCTTTATTACAATATTTCGTATCGCAATCGATAGCCTCGTGGATCATTGCACTTGACATGGACGGGATTACTCGAGGTCCCCAAATGTGTCAAAGTCATCATCAAGAAGGTCGTCCCCGTCGTCGTCCTTACGGACGTCTCCACCACTCGCGAGTGGCATCAATGACCATGTCATTGGTGTGAGCTTCGTGCTCGGTGGTGAAGTGGGACTCAGTGCCGTCGTCGTTCTTACTTCGGAAGAACGACGACGAGCGTCAATCAGTGTCTAGGGACGCGACGAGCTACGAGACCAATGTCCCGAACGTCCGCATCTATAACATAGATTCTTTCTCCCTAAGATGATTCACCTGCGACCTTCTTGTCACCTTGACCTCGGGGCTTACCCTTTCTCGTGCCCTTGAACATACCACCCTTCCTACCATTCCATTTCTTACGGCCATGTTTCGGGCCATTAGAGCTCCCGACAACATTGGCATGTGCTTCAGGCACACCCATCGACCCGGTGGGCCGAGCAGAATGGTTCTACATGAGAACCTCATTATGTTATTCCGCAACCAACAGGGTATGCACGAGCCGAGAATATCTCGTATACTTCGACACCTGTATCGTTGTTGCGGAAAAATGTTACCCGGTGGAAGGTGTTCGAGTGTTTTCTCGATCATCTCGATGTACCGTGATCTGCGGCTACAGAGACGCAATATTAAGACGATTCGATGAATGACAGAGTTATACGTTGTCACAAACTTAGTCTTGGAAGTGCAGGGTAATCCAGTCATTCCGAGCTCGTGGGAGTGCAATGGCTCGTTGTTAGTCAAAGCGATCCTTCAGGGATTCCCACATAACCTGTGGATCCTCCTCGGTCATATACTCAATTTTCAGATCTGGGTGTATGTGATGTCGTAGAAAGTGCAAAGACTTCGCTCTTTCGACGTCATCAACCACAACATTTTCCTTGCCGACTTCAGGCTTGGCAATAGTATGACCAAGGCGCATGGATCTCGGGTTAATGACAATATCCTTAGCCTAGGTGAGGTAGTTGCTACCATCCAATGCAAGCTTGGTGAACTCCCTCTTTGCAATGTCCGACATGCCCGCAATATCATGCAATCTACTTCGGGTAAATAATGCATATAGATATTGCAATTGTGTGAGTCATGAATATTTCTAGAAAAATTCCCTGCATGTTAGTGAGTATAAACTAATATTGCATAATTAACCTCAAATAAAACGCTGGGTTAGAAGTGGAAAAAATGCAATTAAACGCTTTAGGGTTTAATTTGCAAATTTCCAGTCTAGTAAGATTACTTTCGCGAATTGACCAGACTTCAGGGGTCAATCCGTAAAAATAACGTAAACTAGAATTGGGCCCAAGCACAAAATTTTTTTCCTTTCACGCGCGCGCACGGGCCAATCCAATCCAGCCTCAAGCCGGTTTGGTTTATGGGCCAAGTGTCCAAATTAAGCGGTGATCTTTTGGGCCCAACGACTTGGCCCGACCCACGGCCAACCGGCTACGGTTAAACCCTAGTCGTCCGGCCGCACGCCACAAGCGGTATCGACCGCAAAGCCCCGACTCTCTCTTTCCCTTTTCGTGGAGGCGGCGCACGAGCTCCCCATGCCCCGTACCCTAATGGCCGGATTCCGACCGGATCCGGCGGGCCGCTCGGGCGCATGCCTATGGCGGCGCGCGGGCCACGGAATCCGCGGCACGATGGATCGCATCCGGTGGTTGAGGCCGGTGGCGGCGGCCGGGGTCCGCGGCGATGCGAGCCGGCCTCTACAGTGGCGGCTGCGGCCGGGCCGAGACCTGCGACGACGGACGGGGCAAGGACCCGCAGCGGCGGCCTAGCGCAGAGGCCCATGGCGGCCGCGTGCGGGCTCGAGAGGTTGCGAGGCGGCGGCGGTCGTGGCGGATGCCCGCGACGGCGCGTGATCCGGCCGGGGAGGTGGTGGCTCGGATGTGGCCGCGACGGAGTCCTCGGCGGCACGCAGGCCTGTGCGTGAGCCGGCCACTTCGGGTGGCAACGTGTGGTCCTAGGACGAGGCCGGGCGCAGATGTACTCGGGCGGCGTGGTGGCGCCGCAAATCTCCACGCGGTAGGCGGAGCCGGCCACGTCCGATGGCGACGGCGGCAGCAACGGAGGCCACCGTGCAGCGGAGTGCCGCGCGGGGTCTCTTTCCCTGTGGCCGAAAGGCGCTAGTCCATCTGCGGTGCTTCGGGACCGCGTAGTGCTTCTCGGCCGGCGCGCAGCACTTCGGGCTGCGTCGCGCGTCATCGTCGGGCGTGCTCGTGGGGCACGAGGCACTTCAGGGCCCCGGCCAGAGGGAGGCAGCGATCACATCGGGGACGCATGCGCTTCGAGTGGCCCCTATCGGGTCCGCCATGGGCTACGGCCCATGGACTCGCCATGTTGCTCGCGCGGGCCGTAAGGAGGCCTCTCCACGGCGGCGACCGGCAGTGGAATAATGGGGCCGAGACGACAGCATGCGCGTGGGTGTTCGTCCCCACAGCAGCGGCTGGAACTCCCGCGGCAAGCATTTACTCCCACGGCGTCGGCGGCGCGTGGTGCTAGGCGGCTCGTCGGCGACGACGACACCTAGAGTGCGTCATTATGCAACTCTTCGGGGTTGCAGTTATTGCGAGCTCGTTGGCATCGCGGGGACCTTATTCTGGAGGTCCCGACCATGGCGCTTCAGGGCCATTAGCTCACCGTGCTTGGTCCTCAAGACCGACATTCTAGTAAGCATCAGCAAGTGATGCGATGTGCTGTCTTCCGGTAGCACTAGGTTTCATAGCACTAGGCCATAGAATGTGATGCAAACATTATGTTCTTGTTGCTGTTGTCAAGAGCAAACTGTTTTTATTCTTGCACTTACCCTTCCGTAGATGATGCACTAGTAGGTAGTGTTAGCACAACTGATCCTTACCTTGTAGCTCGTAGAGACTCGTGCTGATAACGTGTTGTAAAACAACGAGAATCAGCTTAAGCAATCACACCACTAATGCACACAAGAACACAGAGAAAATAGGGGCAGAGTAGAGGCTTTATTATTTCTCTCTTTGGCTGCTGATTACAATGTTGTAATGGAGAGCTTCGTCTGCAGTCCGTCACCATTGTTGGCCCCTATTTATACTAGGGAGGAGGCTGGCAGCACCCAACGGATAAGAATGCCCCCATCTACCAACCACCTCATTAATTCGCCCATAAATACCAATAATTAATTCCTCCCAAAATCATTAATATGCTGACAGTTTCATAACAATTCCGATGACCTTGTTTTATGAGGTAAACGCTCCTCCACAAAAGTTGTTACAGCAAGATAGATCAGCGTGACAAACGCAGCTAAAGTGGGTATCACATACATACTGCGTATTGAAATGACAAACAAAATCTCATCGGGTAACATGTCGTTGTCTTCTTGGGAGACTTATCACTAGACCGTCCCAAACAAAGAAAGACATTGCCTCGGATTATTTTAGAAAAAAAGGCGTGGCAAGATAATCGTGCGAGATTGACCAACCGACCAGCAGGATGATCTGGTCCGGTTTCTCTTTCTCCGTTCGTGAAGAGGTAGCTCACGTCTGTTCTGGCTTGCGTGATCCAACTCGCTCCGTCCCCATCACAGCCATAGCCACTTATAATACAATTAAAAAACCCGTCTCATCAGTCTCACGCACCCAGCAGAAGCAGAGTCGCACTCGCACGTCCGTCTACATCCGACAAGGAAGAGTCCGATGGGATCGCTCACCAAGGCGGCGGAGGAGGACAGGGCGGCCATGGAGCGGGACGAGGAGTGGTCTGATGAGGCGGTCATCTACGTCAACGGCGTCCGCCGCGTGCTCCCCGACGGCCTCGCCCACCTCACCCTGCTCCAGTACCTCAGAGGTCGCGCTCGCTCTCCCTATGGCCCTGTCCTCTCTGTTTTTCCGTCGCTTCATTGCTTGTATGGAAACTTGCGGACGAGCGTATTATACGGTGTGCTTTGCTCGGTACCCGAAAGAATCGGTCTTTACTGCACCTCTTCTTTCATTTTTACCAGAAGAAAGAATTGCTTTGTGATGTGCTTTTGGCCTGTTCTGGATTGGACTTGTTTTGTTCTCCCTTCATATAAGCTGCAATGAGTAAAATCGTAGGGCAAAGTGATTGGTTTCCTTTATTTGTTGCGTCAATTTACTGAGTATTAGTGATATGGCGTCGATAGGGAAACCATCGTTTATTTGTTGCATCAACTTACTGAGTATTAGTGATATGCCGTGGATAGGGAAACTATGTAGCACCATAAACCAACTTGCCCACCCTGGAGACTCTGGATAATCTTTATTGCTTGATTGGCTGGCATTATAAGTTGCAGCAAACCCGACTCGTTGACTGCAATTATGGTTTATAGCTTCATAATATCTTGACCTTATTAGGTCCAAAATCCCAAAAATACTCACTATTGCCAACATAGGCACAAACAAGATTTGATTTTTGCAGTTATACCATTGCATTATTGCAAAGACTGAGCTTCGCTATAATACCATAACAATGTTGGGCCTAGACAAGATTACACATTTTATTTTATTCATTTTTTTAAAATCAAATTTGCACTTTGAGAGTTTTGGAACCAAGGTGACAACTTGGACCAAATTTAGGCAGTGAAGGAGTATTTTGCTCTCTTTCTTCAATCTGATGCAGAAGAAGCACCATAACCACTTTTCGAAATAGTGGAATGCGTTGCCAGCTATAATTTATAATACTATATCTGGTCGAATATACTTGTTTATCTGTCTAAACTTTTTAAACTATGCATTTAGATATTGGCCTTCGAGGAACAAAGCTTGGATGTGGTGAAGGTGGTTGCGGAGCCTGTACTGTCATGGTCTCATGCTATGACAGGAATACTAAGAAGTCACAGTGAGAATTATATTCCTCATTCTGCACTTTATTTTTTATAGATTAAAAATAAAGAAAATGATTTTGGCAGTTTATAACTGTATGTTTGCCCTCGTTTTTTTCTATTTGGCACATTTACCCTTGCCTTTTAGAAAGTAATGGCATTTCCCCCTTCCTTTTGGAAACTAAAGGCACGTTTGTTTGTGTCAAACATGCCAAGTTGAAAAAAGCAAGGGCCAACATACGGTTAGAGATCAAAACAGGTCACAGAAGTAATCTTCTCTAAAAAATTTAATTCATCCAGGCATTTTGCAATCAATGCATGCTTGGCTCCACTTTATTCCGTTGAAGGAATGCACATAATCACAGTTGAGGGAATTGGAGATCTTCGTAGAGGTCTGCACCCAGTTCAGGTGATGCACTGTTCTTGAGGGCCTGTTAATATACATGTGACAGCTGCTCTTATTACCTGTCTGGACATGATTTAGCTATACAATACATTTTCTTTTGCTTCTTTTTCCACTGATGATTTGTGAAACGATTTATAAAGAAGATACCAAAGTATAGAGTAATGTATGATTGTATTTTAATGGTTTAGAACAGCAGCATAACTGATACAACCGGTGTCATGGGCCACTTGTTGCACTACAGCAATCTGCTATAATAGATAGGTCGATCACCCCAAGCAGATTAATTTTACAGGTTATATAGGTGAGGGAGTGTTGCTTGAGTCCAGAGTCATCTAAATTGGTCCATAACAAACCAATTGTCATTTCTTAATCATATGTGCAGAAGAAGATTACTTTTACTGGCTATATTTCATTTTCCTTGATCATTAAAAATTTCTGAAAGTTGCCAACTGGATGAAGAAACTCCCACAACAACAATAACAACAACAAAGCATTTTAGTCCCAAGCAAGTTGGGGTAGGTTAGAGATGAAACCCACAAGAGCCAATCACAAGGATAAACGACAAAAAAGAAGAAAGAAGAAAGAAAATCAGGGACAAAAGGGCAAAAGGAAGAGCCAAACAAAAATGATAAAAGAGGAGGCAAACTAGAATCAAGAAACTCCCACCATGCAGTAAATGTTTCTGTTGTCTCGTAACCGAATCATGTTAAAGCTATCTTATATGTGTTTTGTATGTTGTTTGGTTAGCTCTTATGATCGGAGATTGAGGAATAATGCTGTATTGGTTCCAGCAGCTCTTTTCCCATGCGTAGCATTTATTTTTTTGACAGTACACTGATGTGCCTCTTCTCTCATGCTGCTTTACATCTCTTGTAGGAATCTTTAGCCAATGCACATGGTTCTCAATGTGGATTCTGCACTCCTGGTTTTGTGATGTCTATGTATGCACTATTGAGATCAAGCAAACAGCCTCCTACTGAAGACCAGATTGAAGACAGCCTTGCAGGCAACTTGTGTCGCTGTACTGGATATAGGCCAATAATTGATGCCTTCCGTGTATTTGCAAAAACAGATAATTCAGTATACACCAACTCATCTTCAGAAAATACAAATGGCCAAGCTATCTGCCCTTCAACTGGGAAGCCTTGTTCCTGCAGAAATGAAGGGGATGTCGATGATAACGACTCTTCATTATCATTGCCAATGAAAAGGTATTCACCTTTGTCATACAATGAAGTTGATGGAAATGCATATGTTGAGAGAGAACTCATCTTCCCCTCAGAGCTTCAGCTGAGAAAAGTTACACCACTCATATTGAATGGGTTTAATGGGATCAAGTGGTATAGACCTCTGAAACTAAAGCAAGTACTACATTTGAAATCTTGCTACCCGGATGCAAAGCTCATCATTGGTAACTCTGAAGTGGGAGTTGAAACAAAGTTCAAAAATGCTCAATATAAGGTTGTGATCTCTGTTACTCACGTTCCAGAGCTTAATATTCTTGAAGTGAAAGAAGATGGCATACAAATTGGTTCTTCTGTAAGACTTGTGCAGCTTCAAAATTTCTTTAAAAAGATTATTGCGGAACGTGAATTGCATGAAACTTCATCTTGCCAGGCAATACTACAACAGTTAAAATGGTTTGCGGGTACACAAATCAGGAATGTTGCTTCTGTTGGTGGTAATATTTGTACAGCTAGTCCAATATCTGATCTGAATCCACTTTGGATGGCTACATGTGCTAGATTCCAGATAATTGATGTGAAAGGAAATGTGAGAAGTACCCTGGCAACAGATTTCTTTCTTGGTTACCGTAAAGTTGATTTAAAGCCTGATGAAATTCTTCTTTCTGTTATACTACCGTGGACAAAGCCTTTGGAATATGTCAAAGAATTTAAACAGGCACATAGAAGGGAGGATGACATTGCTTTAGTCAACGCTGGAATGCGTGTGTATTTAACAGAAGCTGAAGGAAATCAGATAATATCTGATGTTTCCATTGTTTATGGCGGGGTTGCTGCTGTTCCAGTTAGGGCTTCAAAAACTGAAAGCTTTCTTACTGGAAAGAAATGGGATTCTGGATTTTTGGATGGCGCCTTTGATTTGTTGAAAGAAGACATCACTCTATCAGAGAACGCACCTGGTGGAATGATTGAATTTCGTAGATCGCTTACTTTGAGTTTCTTTTTCAAATTTTTCCTTTTTGTTACTCATGAAATGAACAAAAAAGGATTGTTAAAGGACGGATTGCATGAAACTCATCTATCAGCTGTACAGTCTCACTGTAGGCCTGCTACTGTTGGGACTCAAGGTTATGAATTAGTCAGGCAAGGAACTTCTGTGGGCCAGCCCATGGTTCATATGTCGGCCATGCTTCAGGTACTCTTAATGTACAATCATTTTACAGAATCCAAATTTTTAACCCATTCCATTTTGGTTCACATTAATAGTTCAAGCAAAAAGTCTTGTGAATTCACTTCCCTAAGGAGTACAATTATGCAGGCACTATAGTTTAAAGCAATGGAGGTCCACTGGCCCTATCCTATTAGATATCTTGTTCGAAAAGGACTAATAGGTACTCAATATGTTCTAGGCAATTCAGGGGCTCTTTGGTTTGCACCTTGAGCAAAGTTGTCTGGCTCAGGCAGTGTTCCCAGGCGCTTGATTTCGAGTTCCTGTGGCTGGGATCGCTGCCTGGCCAGGTAGCTACTTTCCAGGAAGAAACCAAACAGACCCTGTCAATTCATCCATACCGTGGAGAATCAGAAATGGCAAACAATGAAACGATAATAGGCAAACACATAGTAATTTTGTTCTCTACATTGTAGGTTTTTGGAGAAGTGCAGCACTAGGACTTATCTGATCAGATGCTCTATTTATTTATTCATTTGCTCAAAATGACACAGAATATCTTGTTTCCTTGACCTATGCAACACTTACAGTGAATAAGCCTGAACGCTCCCTGCATTACTTCATTTTATTTACCGGTTGCAAGAATAGCCAAATAAGTTTTAATCTAATTTTCCTTTTCTTTTCTAGCCTACCCATACTAGTAGACAAGGAATCCATACTAGTGGAGAGCCAAAAAATCACTTCCTGGTTACAACCCAGTAATTGTTGGACATGGTAGGCAAGAGAAGCAAATATGTCTATAATTGTTGGGCCCTGCAATATTCTTATGGCATCACTATAATGTTCTTTCTGTTAGTAATGTTCTCCATATGATGTGTATGTTGTGTCCTCCCATTTGATTTTTCTTAGTTTGAAATATTCTCCATCATGCCAGGTCACTGGTGAGGCTGAATACACCGATGATACATCGATACCCCCAATACTTTGCATGCTGCTCTAGTACTGAGTAAGAAGGCTCATGCTCGTATATTATCAATTGATGATTCCCTTGCCAAATCATCCCCTGGGTTTGCTGGTCTGTTCCTTTCAAAAGACGTACCTGGTGCTAACCATATTGGACCAATTATACATGATGAGGAGGTTTTTGCATCAGATGTTGTTACTTGTGTTGGTCAGGTATCTTCTTGATTTTATTTTTTTATGTATCTTCACAGTAATTTTGGCATTTCATAGGACCTCGTTACATATCTTTCTTCCCGTTGGCAGATCATTGGAATTGTTGTAGCTGATACCCAAGATAATGCGAAAAATGCCGCCAATAAAGTACATATCGAGTACTCAGAGCTACCAGCAATTTTGTCTATAGATGAGGCTGTCAAGGCTGGTAGTTTTCATCCAAACACCAAGAAATGCCTTGGAAAAGGCGACGTTGAAAAATGCTTTCTGTCTGGTGCATGCGATAGAATTATATCAGGAGAAGTTCGAGTTGGAGGTCAAGAGCATTTCTATATGGAACCTCAAGGCACTCTTGTCTGGCCAGTTGATTCTGGAAATGAAATTCATATGGTCTCATCCACTCAAGTATGTTCTGCATCTGTGGGTTATAGATGAAAATGTGGTTGGCTGGTTGCATTTCCAAATGAGCTTTTTATAAAAGTAACCTAAATAAATAAAAAGAATGTCAAAATCAGATGACAATGTGATGGAGAACCAACAGAACTTTTTCATACTAAATGCACAGTGAGATCAAGATAAAATGCTGTGATTTGTTCTTCAGTTTGATACACTAAATTTCTTCCCTATATTTTTTTACGGGAACACAGCGAGGTAAACCCCCTCTGTACTTATATTAAAACCAAAAACAAACAAAAGGTCTGAGGACAAAAAATATTACAGGGCAATGGGCAATATACACAGAAAAAAGAAAGGAAAAGAAAGCAAAAGAGATGAATACTATACACTAAGTTTGCTGCCTTATATTTGCGGCCCTATTTGGGCTACTTATCCCACAGTCTAAGGATTGAAGGGCTGTTGGGAATTTAGTTTTTTCATGCAGCTACAGTTTCCTGTGATGTGATTTTTCGACAAGATCAACTTACAATCAGTTGAGTTTGACGATTTTTTTCTTTGTGTCAAGGCTCCCCAGAAGCATCAGAAGTATGTTGCCAATGTTCTTGGTCTTCCAATGTCAAAAGTTGTGTGCAAGACTAAGCGTATTGGTGGTGGATTTGGTGGAAAAGAAACCAGATCAGCAATATATGCTGCAGCAGTAGCTGTGCCCTCTTATTATTTGAGAAGGCCAGTAAAGCTTATTTTGGACAGAGATATTGACATGCTAACTTCTGGACAGAGGCATAGTTTCCTTGGGAAATATAAGGTATCAAACTTAAAAAACATATGCCTTCAGAGAAAGTGGACCAAATGATTTCATAGAGATGGCATACCTTGCGATGCAATTGTGAATACTAAGCACTAACCAGTGAATACTTTGCACAACTGTCATGTAACCAGTAAATGCCCATGTATTGACAATACTTTTTTCCATGCTCATTTTACTTTTGGAGCACTTAACTTCCTATTTATCGTTTGTAGGTTGGATTTACCAATGACGGGAAGATATTGGCTTTAGACCTTGAGATTTATAACAACGGTGGCAATTCCCTTGATCTGTCCCTGGCAGTCCTAGAACGTGCAATGTTTCATTCAGAAAATGTATATGATATCTCGCACATAAGAGTCAGTGGGCAAGTCTGCTTTACAAACTTCCCAAGTAACACTGCTTTCCGAGGTTTTGGCGGACCACAAGGAATGCTGATTGCAGAGAATTGGATCCACCACATGGCGAGGGAACTCAAACAAAATCCTGAAGAAATAAAAGTATATACATTTGTTGGTAGTGGTAATATCATTTTTCATACTATTAGGGTATTAATTGAGCTTTTTGCAGGAACTTAACTTTCACAATGATGGAGTTGAACTGCATTATGGCCAGTTGCTCCAGAACTGTAGAATAAGTTCAGTGTGGAATGAACTAAAGGCATCTTGTAATTTTGTGGAAGCTCGCAAAGCCATAAGTACTTATAACGCTAACAGTCGTTGGAGAAAACGAGGAATTGCCATGGTCCCAACAAAATTTGGTATATCCTTCACTGCAAAATTCATGAATCAGGTGAATAATGTTCCATCTTGAACTTTGAAGTTCTCTTACTTTCCTTTAACTGGATAAAGTGTGCAATTCTATTTAATTAGTTGTGGTTTTGAATATTTGACAAGAGTTATAAATGTGGAATCTAAACAAGGCCTACTTGATACTAGAGGACCTGACAAGAACTGAAACGCTGTTTTGACTGGTACTTCTATATAGAGTTAATTTCATAAAACCACAACTTTTTTGTCTGGTTCCACATGTCAATCACATTTTCTCATACTAAAGCAAATGGTAGCTTACACGTGGGGCCAGGTGAAATTTGTGATTTTGCGATATGAAGGTGCAGATAGTTGTGATTTTGTGAGACTAGTTTTAAAAGTTGTAGTTTTCCGATATACAACAGAAAAGATTGAATCTTGTGATTCTGTGAAATTAACTCTTCTATTTAATGCTGAAGTATCCTGTCAGCAGGTACCCTTTTAGTATGACTAATTGTCTTTTGCTGGCACTAGTATCAGTAGGAAATTTTTTCTAGCTGTTATATATTGCTCACTATGGATAGAGCACAATGATTCCATTTTTATACCAGTTATCACCATATTACACTCTAATAGTCCAGTATCATCCCAATTTGGAAACTCATATGTGGACCATAGATGTTCAAAAAACGAAACCAATGATGTAAAGCATCGACACAAGTCCTGCTCAAATTCTTCGTTTTATAGTTGTTTTAATGCACCAAAGTTTTGGTGGATGAACAATGCAGGCCGGTGCTCTTGTGCAAGTTTACACTGATGGAACTGTCTTGGTAACACATGGTGGCGTTGAGATGGGACAGGGTTTGCACACGAAGGTAGCCCAAGTTGCTGCATCATTATTCAACATCCCTCTTAGCTCTGTATTTATCTCAGAGACGAGTACTGATAAGGTAAAGTTTTCCACATTGTCATACTCTAAATGTACTGGTGTTTTAGTTTTAATTTACGATCTAAGAATTCTTGACAGAGACAGAATTAACTCGTAAATGCTTCACATGCTTATAGGTTCCAAATGCATCACCCACAGCAGCTTCTGCCAGTTCAGATTTATACGGAGCTGCAGTTTTGGATGCCTGCCAACAGATCAAGGCTCGGATGGAACCCATTGCTAGCAGGGGAACCCACAACTCGTTTGCTGAGGTAATGCCATCAATAATTTCCTCTGTTACACGAGTATACTGATTTAATGTGAATCATCCTTGAGACCTTGACATGTGTGAATTCACCCTATTTTTCATGCTATTTCAAGTTTTGAACTATAACTATTCCACACAATCACAAACTTGCAGTTGTATGCTATGATCTTTAAAGGTATTGTGGGTTTATCAGTGTAGTGTTTAGACCAATAGCTCTATTGTATGATGGAAGCATTTATATATACAATGTGTTTAAATCAATGTAGTCAATCAACTACTGGAGTGTAGACACGTACAGTAGTTTTAACATTAGATATGTGCTATTTATCTGTTATAGTGAACCATGAAATGTTTCATGTGCACAGTCTCAAAATCAGGCCCGAATAGTATCCTAGAAGGTGTCCAGTTCTTTACTTTTGATAAATTAAATGGTAACTTTTTATTTCCCGTTGGTTTTCAACTTTTCACATGTTGGTAAGTTTAGGGTCTCTTGGAATCTAAACTAAGACTAGCAAGCACAGGCTGAATTCAATTGGTGAACTGGATCTTTAGTAGAATAGCTTAATTCATTCATATGGCCATGGTGGCCTATTTATAGACTACTAAGAGCATCTCCAAGAGAGGCCCAAAAACTCTCCCTAAATCAAATAATAGGGGGATTAGTCTAAAAACTCATCTCCAACAGTCCCCCGAAATCAGCCGAACCTTTAGGGCAAAATATGTAGTGCAAACTCATCTCTAGGTGCAATCATGCAAACCTTTTCAAAAAACATATTTAGAGGTTTCAAAAAATTACAAATGCTTGCATGAGTGTATATTTTGCCTTTAGGGCAAAATATGTAGTGCAAACTCATCTCTACATTTAGCCCCCCCCCCTAAAACCTCCTCACTTGTAGGTAGAAACATTGGGGAATTGGGGCCCCAATACTTTTATTTTCAAAAGAATTAATGTTGTTGTAGCCCCAAATGCCGACGTGGCCCAATCAAAAGTATTCTTGATCATTTTTGGGGGGACTGTTGGAGGAGAGAAGTAAAATTATCCCTAACAATTTTTGGGGTGCTATCAAAAACATGTTTTAGGCGTCAATTTTTTGGGGAGGTTTTGGAGATGCTCTAAGGGAGGTCGGTTCAGAGGGTGGCTGAACTGACTGGATACATCTACCAGCTATTACAGGCTGGTCCTAGTACTAACACAAAGCAAAGTTGACTTTTAAAATGGAGGAGGGTGAGCACAGAGTAGCGTTTGTTCAGGTGAGCCTGTTGGTGCAGATTCTTTTGGTGTGGGCGTTGGCGATGAGCGAAAGACGTACACACAGGGGAGACGTACAGCCCTTTACATATCTTTTAAGTAGTGCATATTACATGCATCCGTAATATCTAGTGCATAGCAAATATCCAAGATGCACGCACTGTTAATCCTGCCACACCCACCCCCAACCACCACCTAAAAGACAAAAAAGCACATTCACTGGACATTGTATCGCAAAATCTTTTGGAGGGGCAGCGCTAAGACTGCCGGTAGGGTGGTGACGGGGGATGATGATTTATTGTATGAGATGGATGAAGGGACATTGGGAGGGGATGGCTGTGAGGCTGCCACAGTGTGGTAGGGTATTGCCGATACCCTATCCACCAAGGCCAGACACTGATCTGTGGGGGTGGGGGCGGCAGAGGGGTAGAGGGCAATCAGCAAATCTTTTCATTATAAGTATATTTGGTGCAGAAACTTTCTTCTGTGAAAAATCTAATCACTGGTAACTATACAAAACATTTCCCTGGGTACCAAATTCTTTCTAATTGTAATACTGCCTTGCTTGTCACTCCAAATCATATTGCAAAAATATTACAAAGTCAAGTTTTTATTTAAATTCATTCTAATTAACCTTGTACTTTTCCAGTTGGCTCAAGCATGCTACCTCGAGCGGGTAGATCTCTCTGCTCATGGTTTTTATGCCACACCCGACATTGGGTTTGATTGGACGACTGGCAAGGGGTCTCCATTCTATTACTTCACCTATGGAGCTGCATTTGCAGAAGTTGAGATTGATACTCTAACTGGAGATTTTCACACCAGAGCAGCCGATATTGTAATGGATCTTGGTTTTTCAATTAATCCAGCAATTGATATTGGCCAGGTATGTTCCCAATAACAATAATATTTTTTTATTCACAATAACATTTCTTTATTTTGGCCTTTTCTTTAACTAATGGTACCTTATTTCAGATCGAAGGAGCTTTCATCCAAGGTTTGGGTTGGGTAGCCTTGGAAGAGCTTAAATGGGGGGATGATAACCACAAATGGATCCGACCAGGCCATCTTTTCACCTGCGGTCCTGGATCTTACAAAATACCCTCTATAAATGATATACCTCTAAACTTCAAAGTTTCACTATTGAAGGTAAAACGACATTGTTTTTGTTTGAATTTCTGAAATCCACATTGTTTATACAGGAAAAAGATTTAGAACTTTATGAGATTCACTATGAATATTGTAATATTAAGGTACAATAAAGAACATTACAAGGTAGCTAAACAACGTTCGGGCTTTCCACCTGTTGATTTTTAAAACTGTAAATATTATCACACTACCAGCATCGCTATGCAGCACTATACCCTTCTCCTTCTTTTGTGTTTGTATGTGTGAAATGTATTATATATCATGTTTAGGACATGGATGCCTTCTGTCGCGAGGTTACTATTGGCCCATCTGCTAGTTCCACATGCTCCCACTCACTTGTCCATTGCCCTTTTCACTTCATATGTATTGCTTCTCCCTGTTGAATTGATCTGCCCAAGCAAACGATAGGATCGGCCATGAAGTGCTGATTTAAGTTTTGAGTCATATTCCCCAGTCCAATAGCTTGCCCTTCAGCACTGTTGCAAGCAGAATGCACTCCATGCGTGGTACTGGACCTGTGAATCATTTTGTTAGAGATGAATAATGTTGTCTTCCTTCATCCATTCTTGCACTCAGACTAGAAATCCGGGTTGTCACTGCGTTAAAACACTGCCAAAATTCCATTTTAGGGCAAATCACACATCCAAATTAATCCATCTGTTTGTTAAGCAGTTATCTGCCCATTCCATTTCCTTCTATATTAAGTCATGTGAGAATCAGTTGAGGATACCTTGTAGTATGATTAGTTGTTTATCCTGATTCTACAACTCTTGACCTTCTGGATATTGGTATAGATATGTATAAATGGTGCCCTCTTTCCTGTGATATTATAGCAAGAGTTGATATGGATGGCATGCAATTTCTATGTTGGATCGACAAGTTGCTGCAAATTATACTGTCTTGTCAAAAAGTGTGGCTTTATCTTCTTCTTATGTTTCGTTTTACTGATTGACTGTTCTTTGATTGCAGGGTGTTCCCAATCCGAAGGTCATTCATTCTTCCAAAGCTGTAGGTGAGCCACCATTTTTTCTTGGGTCAGCTGTCTTGTTCGCGATAAAGGATGCAATATTTGCTGCAAGGGCTGAGGAGGGCTATTCCGACTGGTTCCCCCTTGACAACCCGGTGACACCTGAAAGAATAAGGATGGCTTGTGTTGATTCCATTACAAAGAAATTTGCTGATGTATATTTCCGACCCAAGCTTAGTGTATAGTTTTTGATAGATGCTGATGCGCTATCATAATTGTGGATAGTTGTGTCAAGAAAATAAAGGCTCTTTCTCGTACTTATAAGCAAAAATAGATTGCAATACATATAGTGGGGCTGGGCAACCCTAAGGGTTCCAGGTGCACGGGCCCACTAGGAGGGCCGGGGCACAGCCCACCAGACCATATGGACAGATAGCAATCTGACAGTACTGAATATTTACTGCCGGGAGGAAGGGAAAAGGAAAACGATATAATTTAGCCATTCTAGATTTACTTCAGATTTTCAGGGTGGTAAATGGATTACTTTCTTAGTTATTACATGATAGTGTTGAAAATATTATGCATGTGTAGTACGTGGTCGTGAGAATAATGGATGTTTGCAATGCTCATTTGGTTTCACCTGCTGCTATGACCATTTCTTCTTCACGCGGGTTAACATATATAGTTCGTTTTTTTGTCACTTACCCGTTGTGAATTGGTAAAATGTGAAATCTTTATAGGGTGTCATGAGAAATCTAATCGACTTAAATTGAATTCCTTTATGGAATTGTATGGTTGCATTGCAAAGATTAGAAAATGTAAAAATATAACGAGGCGTAGGCCCTGTTTGATCCATTTCAGTTTATTAAAAATTGATTTGTGGAGATAGTTTATATAAATTGGTTTATAAAATAAAATTTAGTTGGTGGTGTTTGGAGGCCAGTTTATAAGCTAGGGTTTATGGAAATAGTTTCTATAAATTCTCTAGGTGTTAGAGGAAAACTAATATTTTAGTAAACCATAAACTGGTTTTAGCTGGGGTGGAGTAGATTATGGGTTTTTAATAAACTGACAATCTTGTTTATATAAACCGGAGAAAAACTATCATGTTTGGAGGTCCTTTTTAGTTTATAAAAACAGAGGCTTGAGTGGGAGGTTCAACTTAGGTTATGGAAATCCAAATAAGACTATGGGAGGGTATTTAATATTGTCTTTAAGGACCAGTATCATAGTCTTTATTATAATATAGTGAGGAAGTAACGTGTTGAAATTAATTTAGTTTTACGATCCAATCCATTCAATGTCTCTTTTAGCTGATCTTTAGTAGACAATAGTTTAATAGCATGCATGGTTACAATATTAGCTCTGCATGGGCAGATTATGATCCTTCGCCTGTCCGGCCCTCCGATGGCGATGTTTCAGTCAATGGATATAAATCAATGGATAGAGATTCGATGACCTGCATTGTCTTGCGTTTCATTAGGGCATAGGCTATAAAATGATGGGTTAATTGCATAAACCATCCCATAAGTTTATGGAGTTTGAGATTCCCTCTCATAAGTGTTTTTTTGCAAATCCCCACCCTCATATTATATTTGATTACAAAAATCACCCAATTTTCACATGTTTAATTTTTTCATATGTTTTCACGGATATAAATTTAACAAAATCTAAGTTAACTTAATTAAACTTTTCAAAATGTTTAAATGAATCTCATTCATCTTAGTTTCATGAAAAAATTGAATTCAAATTAATCTCAAACTATCTGAAATATCATTCAAATTAATTTGTTTGTTACATATTCTCTAAAAAGTAGAAAACATATAAATACTATGTTCCTAAAATTTGAAAACTTTGATAATTACATAATTTGTGGCACAAAATGAATGAAAACAAGTTGAAACAGTTAAACATGTGCATACTTGGGTGGTTTTTGGAACAAAATATACTAGGGTTGGAGATTTGCAACAAAAAGACTTATGTGAGAATCTCAAACTTTGCGATTTATGAGGTAATTTATCCAATTATCCCTAAAATGATCAAATGGATAAGCCTTTGATAGAAAACAAATAGAAGTTTCAGTACTAAACACGCATAAACATGTTATATAACTTTCAGTCGATTGGCTTGCTAGTTTTCAGTAGATTAAAAGTTGGAAAAACTTTCACGTTCTTCGTCATTAGATTGAAATCATACAATCTACAAAAATAATTTCTTTCTATAGCCTATACATTAATATATATATTCATCCTCTCCTCTATCTACATGCCTACAAATTTTAGTAAAAATAATGTGATTGAAAGTTTCTAGATTTTCAGTCGATCGAAAAGGAGGAACGATGATATATATAATATTTTAAGTCTTGTTACAAACTGGAATGAGTATGCATTTGTGCTCTTTTAGTTTGTAGGTAAGGTACTACTATCCAGAGGAGGATACTCTTAGTTTTTGTTGAAGTATAAATGAATTGTCTACTCTTTCTCATGAGCTTAAACTTTTTGAGTTTAACTGATTAGTACATACAAACTTAATATGGTATCGGAGAGGTCTCGAGTTTGAATTCTAGCAGACTTAATTTATAAAATAAATTACTGCCGACTAATATTTTTCATGTTTGTGGTCTGTGACACCATCACTGAGGAGTGTTAAAATATAAATGTATTGTCTACTCTATTTCCATCAACTTAAGCTTTTAGGTTCAATTGATCGCTGCATATATACAAACTTAATAGTTTTACGCACGCCACATTCTCTTGATGTGTTCTCAGATTTGCCACATGTTATTACCACGTTGTTCCTAGAAAGACAAATCCCTCTTCTAGTCTAGATGATTAAATTCCATACCACAAGTTCACAACGCAAAACAGCACCCGCAGGAAAATGAAAAGAACAGCCATGGTCGGCCGATGATATACATCGAGTGATCGAAAATCGTTTTGCCGTAGCCGAAGACACGCTGCAACGTGCCAATCCATAGCTCTCAAAGGTGATCGCAGCCACAATTAGAAGTTGCCACCCCAAGTCACGGCACTGGCCTGCAGTCGAGCGACTGCAGTCCAACACGCGCCTCGTCCATCCGTTGGAGCTAAGAAACAACGGCAAGCCGACAATGGCGCCCAGCTCCTGCGTGCTCGCCGTCGTGAGGGCGGCGTCGCCGTCCCTCCACTCAAGAGCGTCCCTCTTGCGGAGACAGCATCACCGCGCTCCGGGCGTTTCGGCGGGACCATGCCTGCCTTCCAAGCGGAGGCGCCGGGGCCTCCACTTCTGCTGCGCCTCGTCCCCGTCTTCCTCGACCCCGCCGCCGGTGCAGCAGGAGGATTCCGACGACTA
The DNA here is from genome assembly GCA_031894775.1 of Chloris gayana. NCBI lineage: Eukaryota > Viridiplantae > Streptophyta > Magnoliopsida > Poales > Poaceae > Chloris > Chloris gayana. The sequence continues at coordinate 188,457 of JAUNZO010002565.1, forward strand.
CGAGGTAAATGCCCGCCTCTCTGTATTTGTATCCTCCTTCTTGGCTTTATTTACGCCTCTAAGCTACTTCAGCTGGTTGCTGCACTAAGCTGGATCGGTGCACTTGGTGGATTACAGCTGAAATAATAGCTAAGCGGCTTATCCAAAGATTCCACCTTTTGATTCGAATAGTTTGGCTGAGGCACTTCCATTGCGTCACGACATTGGAACTGCATTCATTCCTTACATTTCAACCATTCATTTTCCCTTGGGTTCTTTGGTTGGATTTCTATAGAAATGTTGATTGAATGAGTATAGTGGCAATCGTGTGAAAGAAAATATGTGAAACTGTTAAGTTCAGATGTATGAATTTTCATTATTACCTCCTCGATGAAGCCTACTTTGAAGATTTTACATGACATAGCTCATATTGTAAACAATATTTGCTGTTTTGGTTTCTAAAAACGTCAGAATCATGCTACGCTAGCTTGAATGATAATTTTATAATTCTTTTTTTAACTAGTAAGTTTTTTTTTTTGAAACATTAACTAGTAAGTTGATAAGGCAAAAGTTTCATTTCATGGATCAACACTTGAATTTTGCTAGTATTATTCATGGTCCACACAATAAGTGTACATCAAGATCATTGCCTACAAAAATATATATACTATTGTATTATTTAACAGTCATACTTGCCACGCATGTTCCATCAATCACTGCAACTACCTTGAAGTGCATGATGGGGTGGTAGACAGCCAAGTAAATTTTCAAATAAGTTTATGCAACAGAGGTTTCATGGAGTGACAGAGAGCTTTTATAGTGCCAAAATTTATTCCCACTTGCAGTATACTTCTTGTTGATACAGATTTCTATGTCGTTGCATATGAGATCTAAGTGCAGTTTTTGTGACTTTATCTCCAATATGTGTACTATATGGTGGTTGCTAGTTGCTACGGGTTTAATGGTGCCTTTTTTGTTAAATTTTTCAGCTTTTGGAAACAACCGTGAATTGTGATCCGATATGCTCAATTGATGAAGTTAGCTCACAGTACGTCGATGCTAACTACAAACCAAAAGATGATCTTCTGAAAGCTTTAACTATCTTTGCAACGTCATTGGCTGGGGCAGCTGCGATAAACCATTCCTGGGTTGAAGCTAATCAGGTCATCTACTTCCTCCCAACTAGTGCAAACATCAGCTCCCCTTTTTTATACAAACATTGCCCTCTTTTATCTGTTTTACTACATAGTTTACCTCTTCATTTTATTATGGATACAACAATGATGATTCTTGCAAACATAGTTGAAATACCTTTTTTTACAGGACATTGCAATGGTGGTGGTATTTGCTATTGGCTATGCAGGTATCATTTTTGAGGAAACACTTGCATTTAACAAAAGTGGTGTTGGATTACTGATGGCTGTGTGCCTATGGGTTATCAGAAGCATCGGGGTAAGTCAATGGCATTAGGAGATCTTTTCAAAGTTCAAACAAATTTTAATAAAAAGTTCCAAGAACAGTTGTATTGCTTTGTTATCATCAGTTGAGAATTAACACATGGCATGCTTCGGTTCACAATATAGTGATGCTGAGATGTTGTTTTCTGTACAAATCACAGTTATCTTCTAACCAGTTAGAAATGTTTTTATCTGAATGGTTATTTTTTTTACCTTCTTTTATGATGGATGTAGGCTCCCACAACTGACATAACTCTTCAAGAATTGAGCCACACAACTGGTGAAGTCAGTGAAATAGTGTTTTTCTTGCTTGGTGCAATGACCATTGTGGAAATTGTTGATGCACATCAAGGTTTTAAGCTGGTGACCGATAATATATCTACCCGAAACTCTAAAACTCTTCTGTGGGTGGTGAGTTTTTTATGGCATACTCTTTGGTCATTGATTTGTGTTGCAATGAATATATATATATACTTGATTTTAGTATCTCCATATAATTGACAATTGGAACACAGTTTTGCGAATAGTATAATAGTAGTGTCCTGAAACATCATAGCCTTACTCTTTGAGATAAGAATCAAAGTCAGCTGTCTACTTCATATTTAGGAGAGACCCAAATAGAAATTTTCATGATCTTTACCTATGTTTCGAGACCTCTTCTGCTTCAATGACCAGTCAAGATAATACGAAATCCAAGACTGGAATTTTGATTTCTTCTGCATATTTAGCCTCCCGTATTTTCAGTAAAGAATGCTATTTTGAGGCTAGTTGTTTCACGTGTTACCATTTGGAAATGGGCAAGATAATTCAGAAGTACTTGAATTATGTAGACTGAACAAGTTTCAAGATTAGTAATATACAGGAGTATGCGCTGGTGGTGAACTACTCTTTTTTTTAGGGGCTGTACAGGTTTGCTGGGTTTACCATTCAAATTGCAATATGACATGACTCTGATGCTACATGCTGCCTCCCTTTTGATACACAATAAATATTTGGTAGTGCACATCCGAGTTTATTTTTCTGATTATACCCTTATGACATACTCCTCATTCTATCCACAAAGAAAAGAAAGGCTTACTCATTTTGCATAGTCAGTTTGAACTGCATAATTAAGCATGGAATGCGTATGCAAAAGAGCAATTAGCTTTGACTAAGTGGCAATTGCCATGTCATACTACTATATTTATTTTCAAGAGAACAAAAACAATTACTCATTTTTTCACAGTTAATTTAAACCACCATGCTTGTTCTATTTTGTTTATTCATGATCGTTTTCCTTTATTTCAGATTGGTCTTGTGACATTCTTCCTGAGTGCAATCCTCGACAACTTGACTTCCACTATTGTGATGGTGTCCCTGCTTCGGAAACTTGTACCTCCATCTGAATATAGAAAGTATGAAAGTTGTTACATCATCTACTGTGGTGCAAATGATACAATAAGTTTTTCACCTATGTCATGACATTTACTCTATCTCATGATGGTCGTAACCTTGAAACCTCTATCATTATATTTATTTTACTTGCTTCGTATATGTCCGAATTAAAAAAAAAAACTTGACCTGTCCCGGGGGGGTTATGACAGCCCCCAAGCATTGCGTTAAGGATAAGATCTCTCACGCAGATCAAGAAAAATCCCGGAACCACCTTTTATCCACCCTTACATGGCGGCCTCATTGCCCATGTGAGTGTGGGCCGGGCCTCAAGCCATGCTTTGGTGCGGAGTCAGACGAGGGGGGGGGTGATGACGGTCCCCGGGCATTGCGTTAAGGAGAAGATCTCTCACATAGATCAAGAAAAATCCCCGAACCTCCTTTTCTCCACCCTTACATGGCGGCCTCATTGCCCATGTGAGTGTGGGCCGGGCCTCAAGCCATGCTTTGGTGCGGAGTCAGACAAGGGGATTTTTTTAACCCAGGCCACATAAATTCGCTCCCATTGGGAATCGAACCTGGGTCACTGGGGTGTTACTCAGAAGCCTTAACCATTAAGCTAAGAGCCCTTTCGCAATATGTCTGAATTAATTCTTGTGATCAATGTAGTGTCTACCATATTTTGAATTCTATTGCTAAATGAGTACAGTAGGAATAGAATATCGGTCAAAGAATTTTAATTGACCATGAGAAATAAATCATGGGTTTCATGGTGTATGCTTTCATCACGATTGCTTTTGAAATTCACTGTTTATATTGATCATGAGGACTTTATAATATTTCTGTCGTGCATCGATAATTTTACAGATGTCATTTGACCATGGGACAGCAGATATTCCGATTCAGCTGTCCTTTGGAATGTACCTCCGCTCCTGCATTCCGCTGTGACTCACTGAGCAGGGAGTCTGTTCACCATGTTTCTTGCCCCATGGGGTTCTTGGTCACGTGGGGATGGAAAAAATGATGATCCCTATAATTATATAGAACGATTCATTTATTATCTCAAAAGATTTAAACACATCTTAATCGAACTATAGTTTCATTACTAACATCTCCCGACCTCATCCACCATGGGATATCTGTTTATCCACTGATATTCCACTCCCTTGCTTGTGTTAATTTGAGGCCGTCATGGGTGATTTGCATACTTGCACTAGTATCATGGCTGTTGGTACTAACCTTTCTTTTTAAAAAGGAATATTAATATAATGGCAATAATACTGTTAGATTTCATTGCATGTCCTCAGGATGGTCCAAAGATTTTTTTCTAATTCACAAAATCTATTAATAAATGATTTCGAGGAATATTATTTAGCATCTTGACTGTAAAACATTGCCTTTTTGTGGAACAGATTGTTAGGTGGTGTTGTTGTAATAGCAGCAAATGCTGGTGGTGCATGGACACCAATTGGTGATGTGACAACTACTATGCTGTGGATCCATGGCCAGATTTCAACATTGAAGATAATACAGGTCAGCTTTATGTAACTTTTCTTGTGTTACATGATGATGGGGTTATACATATATTTCCTTGGATTGGTGCTACATGCATAGTTGATTTTAATAACTCCATGTTCCACTTTCCTAGTTTCCTGATGATTGATGCAAACAATATTTATTAAGATTGTATGTTCATACCTGCATTCAATTGAAACTTAGATGATTAGATAATTCCTGCCTTTTTCTACATGGATCTTATAAATGAACTTTCCTCAAACACTACTCTAGATGCTGCTAGGTGCGACAACCCCTTAGCACCAGGTTCCATCTATCATACATATGCACCGGTGCATCTGATCCCCACATATCATTATTTTGGATTCAATCCTTTCTATGAGCTTTGTCTATTTGGTATGGTGACTCAATTTAAAATATTGGGAACTTATGGATCCATAACCATGTATGCTCTTATTAAAAAAAATGCATTTTTGTCTCTGATCTTTGTAGGGACACTTGACTGCTTTCTATGATATGTTCTCCATTTAATTTTTTTTTTCACCAAGTGTCTTGGGATAGAGCATCAAAAGACCTTTTCGAGTTGTGTTTTTTATTCTTTTTCAGCATGCCACTTCAGCAATATGATACTTCTTTTTCATGAAATAGCTTTTTGGCTTATGATATGTCAGGGCTTGTTTCTTCCTTCGGTGGTTTCACTAGCAGTCCCGCTTGCTCTGATGTCCTTCACCAGGTTATTAACTAGTGATAACTCATGGTATATGGAATTAACACATTGACGGTGCCTAACAAATTGTTATATGTTACAAACAGTGAAGCAAATGGATTGCCTCAGAAATCGACCAGCTTGGTGTCAGCGGAGCAGATGGCTCCTCGAGGAAAGCTTGTACTAGCTGTAGGAGTTGGCGCATTAGTGTTTGTTCCAGCCTTTAAAGCTCTCACCGGACTGCCACCTTACATGGGCATGCTTCTTGGCCTGGGGATTCTCTGGATCCTGACAGATGCTATACATTATGGCGAACCGGAAAGGCAAACACTGAAAGTTCCACAGGCACTATCACGGATTGATACACAAGGAATTTTGTTCTTCTTAGGGATTCTTTTATCGGTTGGCAGGTAATATTTCTTGCGCTCTCTTATTACTATATAATTATTTATGAAACATGCAACTTCAAAATTGTGTAAGTTTGGCACATGTTTTCTATAATTTTGCACTCTAATTTGGGTTACTTTTGTGTAAACAAAATCAAGTTGTGGATTTTTTTCCTTTAACAGTTTGTTTGTACTAAAAAAAGGAAAATTAGATGTAAAAAATTTCAAATTGCTTCCTTTACTCATTTAGTATAAACAGAAAAACTAGACCTTTTTTGTGGGTAATGGAAAACTAGATGTGTCATAGTTTTAAATTGTTTCTAAACATAAGGTTTATATACTATGCCACATGCACAACCGCACTACTAGTCAGTTGAACTGCAAGCATGGCTTAAAATTAAACTAATTGTTTCAGAAGAAGATGATTGCATTCAATGTCTTAGATGAAGCAAGTAGAGCCAAAACTGAATAGGACCACACGGCTGTCTTGTATCAGTTGTGCCAAAGTAGAAAATTCTATATCTTTGTTTATCTATCTATTAATATTTTTTGTCCATCGGTGCCAGCTTGGAGTCTGCAGGGATTTTGAGGCAGTTAGCAAACTATCTTGATGCCAATATACCAAATGCTGATCTTATTGCTAGTGCAATTGGTGTGGCATCAGCAATTGTAGACAATGTTCCACTTGTTGCTGCAACAATGGGGATGTATGACCTGACTGCATTCCCTCAAGATTCGGACTTCTGGCAGCTTATTGCATTCTGTGCTGGTACTGGTGGTTCGATGCTTATCATTGGCTCTGCGGCAGGAGTAGCTTTTATGGGAATGGAAAAGGTGGATTTCTTTTGGTATTTTAAGAAGGTAAGTTTCTAATAAATTTTAAATATACGATGGTGTGTCGTGAGGTGTCTAATGTTAATACCATATATTAGAGAAAAACAAACTTATTTGTTTCAATACTAGCTACCTGCATGTAAGTAGATTTTCCTATGTTTACAGGACTACCTGTTGAATCTTTAATGTAGAAGCTGATATTGTCTCCGTTAGAAGTCTAGTGTTGAGAACAATAATATGATTTTAGACTGCACCTTAGTACATGAATTGACTAAACCAAGCCTGCAATATCACACATACATCCTAGTGAAGTGTTAATAAGCTTTAACGTTTCCTGTGTTTGCAGGTGAGCGGTTTTGCCCTTGCAGGTTATGCAGCTGGTATACTCTGCTTTCTAGCTACTCAAGGTCTTAACCTATCCTTTCCCACTTCACTGGCCGAGATCCCATTGATTCCGGGTTCATAAAAAGTTGGCCTTGGGTAGTTGTGTAAGGCAGACCTGTGTAGATATAGGGATGGATCAAAATTGTTGCCCTGCCAAATGTTTTGTAGTTTCTAATATGTTGGCAAAGAGGGCGTGTATAGTATGCTGGTGGAAATGGGAGACAGGAAAATATGGGCGAGGGCACTAACTCCATATTTTTCAGTCTCCCATTCCAGCATTGAAGTCCTTGTAACATATATATCTGCCCGATGAGGTTATTATTTAACACAAGTTCTGTGTACAGAGCCTTACATATAGAATTATAATTTTTCCCCTCTGCCGATTTTGTGGTGTTGTTAATCTGTTGCCGATTGGATGTCGTCCGGTGCTTGGATCAAGTTGCCACCGTCGCGGGCAATGCGGCAGCGGCAACCGGCAAAGGGCAGGGACGGAAAGACCACCATGCCTCGGCCGAGTGAAGCACCAGCCGGACGCAGGGATACTGACTACTACAGGGAGCTCATACTCGGATGCATGGTGCGCATCGAAGTGAACATGGACACGCCGGCTCCGTTGGAAGACCTCATCTTCTTCGATAATTTCGTCCGGCACTTGAGGGCGCAGGCATGGGCCGGCGGTTGATGGGCCACACCGCCGCCAGGATCAGCAACAAACCGCAGAGCCGTCGCCCACAGCCCACACGGTGCCAACCACAGGCCCATCAATCACCACCTGCACCGACAGCTTTGTCAGAGCTCTACGGTGGCCGCGACGGCCCACCAGGGCTCGAGGAAGACTTTCTCCAGCTCCGGTTGAAGAATCTAGTAGCTTCACTGGGGCTATTGACATTCCTGTTTTCTTTTAAATTAGTTCTATTATGTCGAACCTGTTTGTTTCCAACACTTGAGGTTCTGTAGTCTTCTAGTTATGAAGTCACACTTTCCATGTTCCAAAATATTTGACGCATTCAAGATTTTGCATTCTTGCGTGCACCTCCATCGCTGTGAAATCTCGTTTCATTCCTTTTTTTTCTTTCGAGTAAATTTCCATTGCATCGAGCTTAGGTTAGGCCCTAATTATGGCCTCTCCTGGATTCTGATCAGCCGTAGTGGCGTTTGCTGGCAGAATGTCGAAACCATGTGTGGCATTAGCCTTCCTAGATCATTAGGCTGCAAAGGGTGTACATGTACTGTTTGCATCACGGTATTTGGAGGTTAGTCTGTGGTGTTGCACCTGAAAAGCTTCCCAGGAGCAGTGTTGCGTGTTGACTATGCTGAAAGAAATCATCACACACACACACAAATGATGGCAATTAAAAATGATGGCAATTCAGCTACGAAGAGTAACAAAGTTTTGTAGGTACACACACTACTAGAATAAAGGCATGTAATTACGGATATTTTGCCCATGTAATAACGGTCGTCACTACGTGAATATTATTACAGTGGTTCATTTTCAATATCGGTACGGATCGACCGTTATTGCAGTGCACTACTGTAATATCGGGCGCAATGACGTCATACCACGCGATATTGCAGTGATGTATTGTAATAACGGCCAGCTGATATCACCACGGCCGTTATTGAATGGTGCACTGCAAGAATGGCTCTGACATCACTATGTCCGATATTATAGTTTGTATTGTAATATCGGCCAAGGTGATCTCAGTTGCCCATTTTGTGTGTAGCACTGCAATAACGTCTTTGGTGATGTCAGCAAGCCCGATATTACAGTGTTGTTTGCAATAAACAGAATAATTCTATTTTATTTGAAATTCCAAATCAGAAATTCAAATTTAATTCACAAACAGTAAATTCATATACATAAGCTATTCATTCACGTACACAATTCACAACTGAACCAAATCATCATTCACGCTTATACATAAGTCAAAACGGTCTCAAATTATCATTCATAACACAAGTCACATACACACACACATATATATATATACCTGTAATCTAGTTACATATATTAATTTAGATATATAAGCAAAAAATCAACTACAATGTAACCAAAGAAATATTATATTTTAGGTACAAAAATAATCATAATTTTTCAATTTATTAATTTTCCACACCCTCATCACCCTCTCTCTCTCCTCTCATATACATGGTCTAGATCCAAAATTGGATCTTCACAATGTCAATATGTAAAGTCTAAAATAAAACCATGAGACTAAAGTAGATGGAAAATATGAGTTGGATATAGAAGATATATAATAATTTTCAACTTTATTGTGCAACATTTTGGTAAAAAAAAAGAGCTCCAAACCCTAGGAAACTTTAGCTACCAAATATGGAGGAAACCACATCTAAACATGAAAAAAATACATGGATTGACATGGATTTACCTCCTAGAACAAATTTCTTGAAAAAAAACAGATTCAAAATATTTCCCCCTTGTTTATTTGGTTTTTTCCGGCCACCGTACAAACGCTGCTCCGTGAACAACGCTCCTACAAACAAAGTGTAGGGAGGAAGGAGGAGGATTGCGTCCTATATACGTGGCCTCTATAATAATGGGTACGGTGACGTCACCGCGCTGACGTTATTACAGTGCCCTCTGTAATAACGGACGGCCTGATGTCATCTGGTGGCCGTTATTACAGTGGTCATTTGTAATAATGGTCGGTTGTGATGTCCGCGTCGGCCGTTATTACTGGGCACAAGATCTGGTTCGTACCTCTGCTAAGGGAGATATGCTGGATGTGGATAATCACTGAGCTGCTTGCCGCCGGCTGCTCTTGAAGATGGATATGGGTGGTGGTGGCTGCTGCTACTACTCGTTGGGATGAAGGGCCATGGCTGCTGGAGATCCGCGGCGATGGCGGTGGCTGCTCGTGGGGAAGAAGGCTCCGGATGGAGGGGATGCGCGACAGCAGTGGCTCTTCGTGGAGATGGATGTGAGGGGTGATGGAGATGGAAGACTACAGCAGCGGCGGCAGCTCGTGGAGTGGCGGCGGCGGCAGCTCGTGGAGTGGAGAGGCAGGGGATCGTGGAGCAGCCCAATACGATGTGGGTTCTGATATTTGTTTGGGGGCCTATTTTGTTTCCCGCGTGCAATATCACCAAGCCCGTCAAAGGTTTTTGGTTCAAGTCTAAATTCTGCATACCCAAAAACACCGACACCTAGGATGTGGCTTCCGGAAATCTGCCGACACATAATTTCTTGTCCAATCAACGCCGACACGTTATATGTGGGATAGAGATACGCCGATAGTTTGTATGTTGCGTAACAAAACTTTTGGCGACACAAAAATGGAAGGCAAATCTGTTACCCTTTCCTGACAGTTCATGCGATTAGAATAAAGTACTTTTGCCTACACTTAACTGTGGACACATGTGTGTTGTGGTGTAGTGTGGGTGCCCTTCCGCCGTACTAACGGTGTCGATTATGACGTTACCGGCATCCGTTATTACAGTGATCACTATAATAACATGTCACCATGGTGATGTCATGTTCGGTGCACTATAATAACAGGGACTTAGGTGTCCGTTATTACTAGAAATTTTTAGGTGCTATCTTTGAACGATATTAGTAGTGACGGTACACCACCTAGTGATCACTGTAATAACATACCACCATTGATGATGTCATGTTCGGTGCACTGTAATAACAAGGACTTAGGTGTCCGTTATTATTGGAAATTTTTAGGTGCTATCTTTGGACGATATTGTAGTAGTGATGGTACACCACCTGCTGTGGATCCGTGTTACTCTTGTTTATATTGCCATTACTTTTATTCAACAACAAGAAACATCCAAGCGCTTGCTGGTAACTACACCTAGAGTAGATATCACCCACGTCAGCACTGTAATTAAGCAAACGGGAAAGAAGCCTCTGCTTCATGAAAGATCACTCCATATATATTGCTCACACATGTGGGTGTTACAATGCAAGGCTTTCTACGACCACATATCTACTTATATATAAAAGATGCAACCCACTAGCATGTCTTAATGACTATTTCTCTCAATCCACGTTGTGTCACGTCATCATAATTAATTTAACCATTCAGATAAAGAAATCATAATTAATTTTAATCATTTAGATAAAATATGGATGTTAGAGATTAACACAATTAGTTTAAGATTATAATTTTAAAATTAATATCTCTTAGTCCCGCTGTAAGGTACGGGGTTTATCAACTAGTTAATACAAGGCAGCATCACCTTTTGCTATGCTGGAACTGAGCATGTGCAGCCGTTGTTTTGGCAGCTTAAACATATCAATCGCTAATCTACTTAAGCGTATAGCTGCATGTTCAATCACTCCCTAATTAACAATGAGTATTCAGTCGACGTATACTGTTCAGAAAATGTCTCTTCTCTTAAAAAGGACCTTTATGCTACCAACAAAAATACTCCAGATTTTGCATGTCAGAAATACCCGATGTGGGTGAGCAAGAAAGGGAGAGCTGATTGAGAGTGCGATGTTTCGTTCATTTGACAGGCGAAGGAAACCCCAAAACAGAGTCGTTAGTAAAGTGTCGAACATGTTATGTATATAGGGTGTGTTCGTTTCCTACCCTCTAAAATTTAGCACTGTCACATCAAAGATAATCTTACTATTTATGAATATTTCGATCAATTTAACGATAAAACCCTATTGACAGATTGATGTTAATTTTCGAGATGAATCTAATAAACTTAATTAACCTATGTTTTGCTAAAGTGATGCTACAGTAATTGTCTTCTAATCACGACTTAATTAACCTCATTAGATTCGTCTCGTAAATTAATCTAGAGGTCAGCAATTTATTTTATAATTAAACTTTATTTAGTACTCTAAATAGTAAGATTCTTTTTGATATGACAACTCTAAAATTTAGACCCAAGAAACGAACACACCCATAATCTAAGTACTACTTGCTTAATTTTCTAAGTACCGTTGCCCTTAGCACCTGACAACGATACAGTGTTATGTTTGTCTGAGCTTAGAAAAGGCCAGTTGGCCGTGCATGACGACCCATGTTGGGTTGCCTGACTACTTTCTTGAGACCCAGAGAAAGATTCCTGAAGCGGCAGCTATACCACTGGCACTACCCCTCATTCAGTCAGTAGTGACTGCCGTTGCCTTCCCAACCCACCCGCATATTTTATCTACGTCCTAGTGTATTTTAAAAGTGCAACCCACTATATTATCTTTAACTCCTACAGTATTTCTCTCAATTATGGTGCAACCAGTCATCCTTTTTATCAACACCATTCGATCCAAGCATTGCTTCCATCCTGAACGTCCGGTTTGATTTGTAAGTGATCACTCTCTCCTACCATAAATTAAGGAGCCAATAAACAAAGCGAACGTTAAAAAACCCAGCAGTTCACTCAGGCCACAATTTAATTACAACAACGTTTTCTGTTACCTTTTAGTGATGCATGCATAGTAGCATCATACATCTTCCACACATGTCCAGATTGCTATATATAACGTGCAAGCACTAAGCATCGCCTCACCCTAAAAATGTTTGTTAAATTGTCAATTGTTAAGCTCTTCATCAATCTAATCCTTCATTGCCTTTCACCTGTCTCAAGTCTGCATATCCCATCCAATTATTTACCTCTCTCCCCCTCTCTCTCTCTCTCTCTCTAATTTGTTTAGACCCCAGATAATTTTCATGTTTGGCGCTACATATACTCCAATGTTACTATTTTATTTAATTTGTGTAGTCCAACTGCAGTTACCAATGTTCCTCGAATGTGAATTATTCACTCCATGCAGGTGAAAGACAATTAAACTATGCTTCAATGCAAGTACGGGACACATGCTAATTCTTTTCATTTTTCTTATTATGCATTATCGAATTGTAGTCACACTAATTTGTCCGTCATAATGATCTTTTTTATTTCAGGATCTCTAAATCACCGGTCCCCAAAACAATGATGAAAGGGAATCCTTGCTGATATAGGTCGCCTTCTGGATACATTGTGCATGGATGTGGTCTCATAATAGTTGAAATTTTCACATACTTTTTAAAAATGATTTTATAGCTATACAAATATCCATTACCCAATCCAAAAGGATCAGATGCTAAGTTGGATTTTGCAGTCTGTACTAAAGAACCAATATTATCATTTCTACATAGAGCATTTGTGTTCTACCTATATAACTTCTACCTCAAAAAATTTAATCAGCATTAAAAATATATATAATTGATGCTCCCAAATTGAATAAACTCATCCTAATTTATCAAAAACATATTACCATTTAGAGGTTTCGCTGCAACGCGGAGGGGGGGGGTGGGTGGGTGGGTGGGTGGGTATGGACTAGTTTCAATAATATACGATGCACACTCTTTTCATTCAGGTAGACGATAAAACAAGCAAAACCCAACAGAGGATCTTTGCTCCTCATGGTCCTGCGTGCCGGCTCCCATCGAAGCAATATATCTATGCGCTCTTGGACAGGGCCAAGTCCTTTTGATGCGCTGCTGCTCCCGTGTATTTTATGCGCTCCGAAACAAGAGCATCAGCCAACTCCACATCACTAGTGGTCTAGTGCTTCTCAGTGCTTCTCACATGCATGTGCCTCCTGCTCCACTCTGCCGTCCGCGGCTATAATTTTCCTGCGAGCTCATCAACCGCGTTCCTTCTCAGTTCTCATCTCGTAACTATGGTAAGCATCTTTGTCATGTAGTGCATTACTCATGAAAAAAAAAGCTGTATAGACATCAATTACTCATGAAAAGAATTAGACTTGAAAATAAGGTTGCAAATGCCTGCTTCATAAACTATATAGGGGTTGTTCGTTTCCTTTAGCATCTTAAAGTTTTGAGGTAAAAGTTTAGTGTCTCTTTTGAGGCTAAAGTTTAGTCCATTTTTTGCCCTACCTTTTAGCCTCAAGAACTAAATTTTAGCCCCTTTTAGCCCACATATTTGTTTACTTGAGGCTAAACTTTAGCCCTTTAACCTCATAAAACGAACACCCCCATAATACCTCTTTGAGTTTCCCAAAACTCAACAAATTGATACCTATATAGAGATACAACACTTTCTCGAGAAGATAGAACTATCCTTCCACTGGTTTTTGCGTTAGTTTCTGCTTCCCAAGCTGTAATCATTATTGGTAGCTATGCAGCCTATGCTGCATGCTCATCCACGAACTAGTTAAATCCATCATCGAAAACCCAACTAGGATTTGCAATGATCTTTCGTCCCACAAATGATCTACAACACACATGCAAATCTAATAAGGCTATCAAATGTATTGGATTTTTCTTTAGGAATACTTACCATTTACGATAGCCATTCATGATCTTTTGTTGAGAGTTGCAAACCAACGTATTGCTTTCCTAATATTGAATTGGCGATTCAAGGGCCGTACTAGTACTTAGTAGAATATAGCGGAGTACTCCTAGAAAAGCTATAGGGGCTATAGTGCAGTTATAGCGGAAGCTATTGCCATAGCATTTTACAAAAAAGGAGAATATTTTTATCAAAACATTAGTAATTCCAACAATTACGACCCTCATTTCATATAGTGCATCCATCATTATAGCACTCCAACATGCAAACATGTTTTTACCATATTTCCTGGCGATTGGAAAGTTCACATAATGAAAAGGCAACCATCATATGGACTATGAACAACAAAACTCATCACCACGGCTTGACTTTTGAGTTATAACGGAGTTAGCGGATGGAGTTAGTAGTAAAATCAACCGTATAACGGATTTAGCGGCATTAGCGGCAATATTAGCAATATCGTAGCGTCATCTCTCTCAAAAAACTATAACGAGACTATAGCGGGCTATTTACACTGATCAATATATGATGAGTACCGCCTTGAAAAAGAAAACAATGCAAGTACTAACAGATTTGAGAACATGTATGGAAGAGTAAGAGTAGTAGCTTAGATTCTTGGCCTTTTGATAGTAGATATAAAGTCATCCTACTGCTTTTCAGTACGTATATACCCTTTACGTTACAAGATTAAACAATGGGTTTGTTTTACCTCCTGTAAAGTAGAGTGGCAACGGACCAAAGGTGAGTGCAGAGCAGAGTGAGTCAGAGTGAGCTTTCTACCATGGCGTCCAACAGGTGCGTGCATGCGTGGTCCAAAAGCTGGCATATTCTGTATGCATGCGTGTTGTATGTGGTTGTTGTGTTGTTGGTCGTCGTAACAGCACCCTTAGTCCATTCCGTAATCAGGGTTGTTACCGTATCCATGGAGATCCCGGTCGCCTCTACTCCATGACACGGTGAGCACGAATGAATGATATATCCCTCTCACCCCACTCGCTTTAGCCCCTTTTGATACGCCGCCGCCTCAAAGACAGAGAGAGATCTCTCTCTGTTCCACTCCAGTCTACTCCTCCTTTGCATGCGTTTCGGTGAACCACCGCCGCAACCAAACCAATCCAAGCAAGGCCGAGCCGTGGTGCTTCTTAAGCTCCATGCATGCGGCATGGCACTGCATCACCGCCGGACGAGCTAGCTCCATGGCCGCCACAGTGGTAGCAGCAGCAGCAGTGGTGGTGCTGCAGCTGGTGTGCGCGGTGGCGTCGGCGCTTAACCAGGACGGCATCCTGCTGCTGTCGTTCAAGCTGTCGCTGGGCGGCGACCCGCTTGGTTCCCTGTCGGGGTGGGCGTACACGGACGCCACCCCTGCGCGTGGAACGGCATCGTGTGCGACTCCGAGGAGCGCGTGGTGAGCGTGGTGCTCCCCAACGCGCAGCTGGTGGGCCCCGTGGCCCGCGAGCTGGGCTTCGTGGAGCGCCTCCGCCACCTGGACCTCTCCGGCAACGCGCTCAACGGCAGCGTCCCCGCGGACCTGTTCCGCGCGCCGGACCTGCGCGTGCTCTCCCTCGCCGGGAACGGCCTCACCGGCGCGCTCCCGGAGCCGCGGCCGGGCCAGCTCCGCGGCCTCCGCGCGCTCAACCTCGCCGGGAACGCGCTGTCCGGCGCGGTGCCCGAGGCGCTGCTGCGGCTCCCGAACCTGACCGCCGTGTCGCTGGCGAGCAACTTCTTGTCGGGCCCGGTCCCCGGGGGCATCTCGCCGGCGCTGCAGATCCTGGACGCCAGCGCGAACCTGCTCAACGGCACGCTCCCCGCGGACCTGGGCGGCGCCGCGCTGCGGTACGTCAACCTGTCCTCCAACCGGATCCGCGGCGAGATCCCGGCAGGGAGCCTGCCGCCCAACGTCACCGTCGACCTCAGCTACAACAACCTCACCGGCGCGGTCCCCGCCGTGCCGCCCTTCTCCGCGCAGAGGGCGGCGGCGTTCCAGGGCAACGCCGGGCTGTGCGGGGCCCCGCTGGAGCGCCTCTGCTCCTCCGCCGCCGACGACGAGCCGCGGAAGGCCAAGTCGCCGCCGGCCATCGCCGCGATCCCCAGGGACCCCACCACCGCTGCAGCGTCGGCGTTGCCGGGAGACGACACTGGCACCGCGTCATCATCATCACCGAATGGTGGTGGCGGGCAGGGGAGGAAGCGTCTTGTGACCATCGTTGCCATCGCGGCCGGTGACGTGGCGGGGGTGGCGGTGCTGTTCCTGGTGGCCTTGTACGTGTACCAGCTGCAGGAAGAGGAGAAGGCGTCAGGAGCCGGAGGACACCGTGAGCCTGTCCTGCTGCTTGCGCAACAACAAGTCCGGCGCAGAGGACAGCGACGACACGGACACGGAAAAGCACAAGACCGCCACCACCACCACAGGAGGCGGAAGACGTGGAAGCCGCAAGAGGAAGCACGAAGAAGCCGCCGCAGAAGGGCGTGCTCGTGACGGTGGACGGCGGCGCGGCGCTGGAGCTGGAGACGCTGCTCAAGGCGTCCGCGTACATCCTGGGGTCCGCCGGCGGGAGCATCGTGTACAAGGCCGTGCTGGCCGGCGCCGCGCTGGCCGTGCGCCGCGTCGGCAGCGACGACGCCGCCGTGCGCCGGTTCGCCGACCTCGACGCGCACGTGCGCGCCGTCGCCAAGCTCCGCCACGCCAACGTCCTCCGCCTGCGCGCCTTCTACTGGGGCCCCGACGAGCTGCTCCTCATCCACGACTTCGCCGTCAACGGCAGCCTCGCCAACCTCGCCGCCAAACGTAAAACAATCCGTCCCTTCATTTCATTCTGATCTCGCATCACGTTATGGTTATTATACAGCTGTGCTATAAGCATGGGATTACCGACACCAACACCATCTGCAGGGAAGGCGGGGGCGAGCCTCGGGTGGAGCGGTCGGCTGCGCGTGGCGCGCGGCGTGGCGCGGGGCCTCGCGTTCCTGCACGACAGCAAGTGGGCCCACGGCAACGTCAAGCCCAGCAACGTGCTGCTCGACGACCACATGGAGCCGCTCCTCGCCGACCTCGGCATCCACCGCCTCCTCCTCTCGCGCACCGCCGCCGGCCGCCACCACGCCAAGAGCCTCCCCGATCTGGCCCCGCCACCACCGTGCTCGAGCCCGATGGCCGCCGACGACACGGCCGCGCACTACCGGGCGCCGGAGGCGGCGCGGGGGAGGAAGCCCAGCGCCAAGTGGGACGTGTACGCGTTCGGGGTGCTGCTGCTGGAGCTGCTGGCCGGCCGCGCGCTCACCGGCATCGAGCTGTGCCAGCTCTGCGCCGGCGCTGACGACGGGGAGGCGCGGATGGCCGTGGACCCGGCGCTGCGGGCCGAGACGGAGGGCAGGGAGGACGCGGTGGCCAGCTGCCTCCGCCTCGCCAAAGCGTGCTGCGCCGTCGCGCCGGGGAAGAGGCCCACCATGAGGGACGCGCTGCAGGCCATCGAAAGGATACCGGCTCTTGCCTCTTGCTCCACCTCCACCACCCAAGCTCGCTGAATTCCTTCTTCCGATCGATCGTCAAGACAGCAAAGAGTTGTTCTTGATGATTCCCCACCCCTTGTGTATTATTCTTATTGTATTCTGAGTGAGTGTAGCATCCCCTGGTTTTTTTTGACCCAAAGCTTGCCTGTGCATCTCGTCATATTATTGCGATGGCTGCCGCCACAGATTTACCAAAAGGTAAGAATGATACTATCACCTCGCAAAGGCATAAACAAAAAGGAAATCATCATTGTCACAAAGAGCAAGACAAGCTTCGTGTTCCCCAGCCCAACCTAGAAATTCGATATTACTCAATTCTAATCATTGTCAAATTGCTTTTTTTAAAAAAAGAAATTCTGTTCCGTCGTCGTACAACACACCTCTGAAATTGGCACTGGGCGCAGGCTCGATCACACATGCAGCTCCATGTGATCACGTCCTCACGTTGTCGCGTTCCCGAATAAACTACTGTACAACAACTACCTTGATTTCTCTCGCGGTAACCTATGGAGTATGGACATTCAACAGTGTGCCACCCGTGATGCAAACGTGGTGGATTCTCCTCTGTGCGTCGGAAGGGGAACGCTCCAAAAACTGCTGTGACTTGACTTTGGGACCGGGCCGGGGGATGGGTCACCAGTAGGCGCGCAAAGCAACGAAACATATACCTGCATCTCTGCTGCTGCTTGCCCACTGCTCTCTGTTGCAGCACCAGTGTAGCACCAGTGCATGGCTTGTCTCCCGCCCACGTCTGCGTGTATGTACGTGCCTCGAGAATAATTTTGGTACCGCGGGCCTTCCATCGACAGCCAGCTCTTGGTCAAAAGTTAAATTACCTGCTGTCTGTTTTGTTAGTGGAAATCACCTGCTCCTCACCATGTCCTTTCCATGGATGTCCAATAGTATCAATATTTTATTTGGTCATCCACGACCTTTGACTTGTATTCTAACTTTCAGTTTATCCCTAGTACTATTCTTTCTGAAGGAGTAGATGAACCTCAAGGGACAACTGCAGTGGCGGACCTAGGAATTTTGTGAAGCCTGAGCGCACATCACACTAAGGCTCATCACAATGGATAACAAGGTTACACAAATATATCAACCACCAACATAACTATAGGTGATAATCACATATAGTTTCAATATTAAACATCATTCAGTGGATAAACTATGCAGCCATGCAAGCTTAAGGATACGAGGTAGCTGCATTTTCCGCTTCGTAATACTGTGAAACCATCGAAGAACCATCATCTTCATCAAGTAAAAGTCAAGAAGAAAGCAGATCGATTGCCTATTTTGTCAACATGTACAGCGATGATCTATCTCAATGACTCAATCCCTAGGCTCCACATAATTCGTGCATGTGTTCAGTAATAAAAACCAAGAAGAAAGATCAAGTCTTACAAGAGTTTCCGCTTACTGCTAGTGCTATGTACCATTTAGATTTGATCGACTCACGAGTGGATTGATTTGTTTGAGCATCAGTCTTCGTGGTGATCAAGCACGGATGCCGTCAGGACAAGATGTCGCTGCCGCGCCGCCAGGGAACTGGGAAAGTTGCAGACTCATCACACTTTGGGGGAAAACAAACGAATGTCTCGTTGACTAGAAAACAGGCTAATGAGCCATGGAGTTGTGAACTTCTAGCGGAAGGAAGCCCACGCAGGCGTCCAGGGTCGCCGGGACTAGGGGTGGATATCAAGTTGGCTCGAGCTAGCTTGACTTGGTTCGTATTGGCTCATTAGAAAACTGGCTCGACTCGGCTCGTTACACGGACGAGCTAAAAACCTAGCTCGGCTCGGCTTGATAATCAGCTCGAGCTAGCTCGTTAGGCTCGTGAGGCAGGGATATAGAAAAATTAAGACATTATATTCTTTAAATGTAAAATATTTTATTATAAAATATGTAAGATATATGATTTATACTTAATAAAAAAGTTACTAATGTAGATTAATTAAAAATATGTTTCAAAATATTCAAAAATTAACTGAATATACGACATTATATTGGTATTGAGCATTATTAATTATCGGTGTTAGAGCTCATTGAGCTCGCGAGCAACTCATCAGCTAGCTTGGCTTGGCTCGCTAATCCGACGAGCTAAAATCTAAGCTCGACTTGGCTCGTTAAGAAACCGAGTTGAGCCAAACCGAGCTGAGTTACTCAGGAGTCGAGCCGAGCCACGAGCTTTGAGTTTTCGTCCACCCCTAGCCAGGGCCTAGGCGCTGCTGAAACTCTGTCTTGGAGATGAGTAGACTGTGGAAACTAGCCTCGGTTACGCATCCCTGGATTGTCCAAAAAACTTGGACAATTCGAACCAAATACAGATCATACATATACAATGATTGGCATATCTCCAACCGTATCTCTTTCGATCGGGAGACACATAACTAGGTTACGTGACTCAACTTATGAACATGAAACGTACAAAGGGGTGTTCTTAATGTGCTCAACTAGGGCTCGATAACAAACGCACGGTACGGTGAAGGGAAGAGTGTCGAGGTTGCGTTGACCACCTTTCCGTAAAAGAATGAACTAAATCTTGTCAATTGAAAAGTTCGGTAGCACCTCCCCTGCTCGGAGACGTTTCCACAACCTGCAATAAACTCGTCGACTTGCTAAAGGTGATGCGGCCCGGCGCGCGGCAATGCAACAGGAGATGGACTCCATCGAGCAGAACCGCACGTGGGAACTCGTCAACCTGCCGGCTGGCCATCGCCCAATCACTCGAAATGGGTGTTCAAACTCAAGAAGAATGAGGCAGGGGAGGTGGTCAAGCACGAGACACGGCTTGTCGTACGCGGTTTCGTCTAGCAAGAAGGGATCAACTACGACGACGCGTTCGCGCCCGTGGCCCGCATTGAGTCCATCCGCATCCTCCTCGCCCTTGCTGCCCAGGAGGGGTGGCGCGTCCACCACATGGACGTTAAGTCGGCATTCCTCAAAGGTGACCTGAAGGAGGAGGTGTACGTGCGACAACCAACCGGATTTGTCATTGCCGGCCAGGAGGACAAGGTTCTACGGCTGCCGGCTGCGCAAAGCACTCTACGGTCTGCGACAAGCCACGCGCACGTGGAACGCTAAGCTGGACAACACCCTCAAGGAGATGGGCTTCCAGCAGAGCACACACGAGGCGGCGGTATACTGGCGTGGTCACGGCTGCTCTGTTCTGCTAGTGGACGTCTACGTCGATGACCTTGTCATCACCGGCACCAAGGAAGAAGAAGTGAAGGCATTCAAGGCGCAAATGAGGGCCACCTTCCGGATGAGTGACCTTGGCCTTCTCACATTCTACCTTGGCATCGAGGTTTGACAGGACAACACCGGCATCTCGCTTCGCCAAGCTCGCTACGCCAAGCACATTGTCAAGTTGGGCGGCCTGTACGGATGCAATCCAGCCCGGACTCCAATGGAGGAGCGGCTCAAGCTGAGTCGTTATAGTGAGGCAGAGGAAGTGGACCCGACACGGTATCGACGCATCGTCGGTTGCTTGCACTACTTGGTTCACACCCGGCCGGACTTGGCGTTCGCCGTCAGGTACGTGAGCCGGTTCATGGAACGGCCAACAACCGAGCACCAGCAAGCTGTCAAGTGTATCCCGCGCTACATTGCCGGCACTTACGACTACGGTCTACACTGCTCGAAGAACCCCAGCGCTGCACACTTCATCGGATACTGCGATAGTGACCTCGCCGGCGACATCGACACGAGCAAGAGCACGAGTGACACTTTGTTCTTTCTCGGAAATTGTCCTGTCAGCTGGCAATCACTCAAGTAACGAGTGGTGGCGCTCTCAAGCTGTGAAGCAGAGTACATCGCCGCCACATCAGCCGCCACACAAGCACTATGGCTAGCTCGGCTATTGGGCGAATTACTCGGCAAGAGGCCCGAAGCAGTCGAGCTTAGGATAGATAGCAAATCTGTCCTCGCACTGGCCAAGAACCCTGTCTTCCATGAGAGAAGCAAGCATATCCGCATCAAGTACCACTTCATCAGGAGCTTCTTGGAAGAGGGGAGCGTCAAGGCCAGCTACATCAATACAGTAGACCAGCTTGCTGACATCCTCACCAAGTCTCTCGGGCGAGTGAAATTTCTTGAACCGAGAACTCGCATCGGTCTGGTTCACCACAAGTCGGCGACAACACACAAGGCTTAGGAGAAGATTGATAGATAAGCTTGTGTGAGGGTTACAAACAATAGGGCTAACCACAACCATTTTGTTTCTTACTATCCTTTGGTTGTTGGTCTATTTAGTTTCTTAGTATCATTTGTTTTTGGTTGGTTGTTACACTAGCCACTTTGTTTCTTAGTATCATTTGTTTTTGATTGGTTGTTACAATCCTAATATTGCATATATAAAGGAACCAAGACAGCAGCTATAACACTACAATCATCCATAACATCAAGTTTTCAGCTTGTGTTCTAGTTCTTAGTTCCAACACGTGCCACCGCACGCAGGAATTGGTATAGCCACGCATGTCGATGTGGCGCCACAGCAAAGGCTCATGCCGTGCGGCGCGGCGCCAGGAACGGCACACCGCCGCGGCGCCGCCGATCAGGAGCTCGACGGGACCCAGCATGTGGAACACGCACAGGAGCAATTCCACCGGCAGTTCCGCCCAGTCCCTGCCCGACGGGGGTGCCATGAGCGGAATGCCTTGAGGGAGAGCCGGACGGCCTTCTCCTCGGGCGTGCTCCGAGTCCCCATGCCCTGGCTTATGGGTCCACTGTTTGCTCGGGTAACGATCCATTAATCTTGCTTTTCTAGACGGTCAAGGTCGGTGGGGTACCATCAGTTGGCATCCGTTCTGGTTTCTGAATTCCTTTGTATCTGGAAAAAATGACATAGCAATTCGATATAATAATAGATAAAAATTTCAGTGTTCACCGAGCGCATATCTCCTTACACGTTATCACTCTAGTCAGTGAATCAGAGAACACATAAACACAATTGTCAACTGTGTATATAATAGTTGGTTCCTTTTCAACAACAGTTAGTCTAAACTTATTCTCTGATCACAGGTTTCTATTCCACCCTGGTTACCAAATCGCATTGGCAATAGTTCTGATATTTTGCCACAACACGATCGAGGATTCGTTAAAGCTGAAAATTTACTCTCTGAAGAAGTTGGCTTCCTGGTGGAGACGTGGAGGCTATGTGATGTTTTCGATCATAGCAATGTACGTGCAGTCTAGAGTAAAATGAACACACTGTCAGCTCACAACTGATGCAGGAGCTGCGGCAGCCGGCGAGCTATATATCTACTCCTGCCTCCGTGCTGCACATCTCCACCACCTAGATGGACCTTGAGCTCAATGCCGGTTACACTCCGGTGAGTTCATGGTCATCTCCTTCAGAAAACCCATACAACTTAACTTCACAATGTCAACATCTCCAACAGCAGTCTGCAAGCTTTGTACCACTCATGGGTGAGTTTGCATTCAATCTTCTACACCTGGCATAACCGCCGAGCAATCATCGGATTTCAACTCTTCTCATACAATCACCTCAACTTCAGATAGTGGGGCCTTTCAGCCTGCGTGTCTACCCTGCCCAACCATGCCAATTGTGGTAAATTTCAAATGAAATTGCGAAAATAGCGATTAGACAAAAACCTGATGACATAACTTTTACCCAAATGTCAGTATGTGCATGCCATGTATCATTTGTTTAAAGAGATGATGAAACTGCTGAGTAGTATCGTTCTTATAAAATGCCTTAATTAGTAGGGTATTTATTTTGGCTTACGGGCCTTGTAAAAGACCTTGACAAGATTGTACTGCTGAGATCAATGCTGTAGGTAACGTGAAATGGATAGGGATTCAGTTGGGCTCGGTTTCCTCCACAAGATTGGACTCTGTGTCCTAATTCCACCTTAAGGTCGACTGGACCAGCAGCACAACTATCTTGCGAACCACGTGGCTAGCTCCTGTCAAATGTATTTTTCATTTTCTTCTTCTCTGGCAAAATCTATTACAAACTTGGTAAGGAAGTAAGTGCGAACATTTTTCCGAGCTCAATTTTTTGAAATCTATCAATGTAGAATATCGATGATAGAAAACATATAGAAGTTAACAAAAAATTGGAGAAAATGAGACCGTTTCAAGAACGGGGTAATAATATATAGAGAACAAACAAACATGGATACATGATACCCTTCCTCCACTCTTGTTTTTGTGGTGAAAAAAAGTGTGTGCCCCCTCCTCCTATTATTGAGACTCCTACACTTGTAACTTATTGGAGCTTAGTTATCTTACCACACCAAAAAAATTGAGAAAATCCCTTCCATGCCACTGAAAAAGTTCACTTCCCTTATGTGCCATTATAAAAAAAACTTCTACCTTATATGCGCCATCACTTGTGATTTTCTTTCCCTTGGGGCCCACTCCCAAGTAAAAAATATTTTGTAAATCTAATTTTCTTCGAAGACGACCATGAAAAATAATTTTAAAAATAATACATCACAAAATATAATTATGTATAATTTTCAGAATTTTATCGAGTTATTTAATACACCTAAAAATTAAGGTAAGCTAAATTTGTTTGAATTTGTTATTAATAATTTAATAATTTGTGCTGAATTTTCAGTGAATCAAATAACAAAAAATGTTCATCGCTATTTCTTATGTCACCATAAAAATTATTTCAAATATTGAAGCAATGAAGTCTTCTTTCAAACTCATAACAGTAGGGATGAAAAAAAAATCGTTATTAAGATAAAAAAATGGTAGGGATAGGTCTACAAGGGAAGAAAAATTTCAAGTGGGGGCACATAGGGAAAGTAAATTTTTCAGTGGCACATAAGGGAAGTGGGTTTTTCGAGGGCCATACAAGAGATTTTCTCAAAAAAATTCTTCAAATCTCATTTCCATTCATGCCATCTCATAAGTTTTGCAATCCATAAAAAATGGTCAAAGCTGACCAACAATTGTACATCAACAGAGACATCTGACAGAAGCATGATGCTTTATACTTATATATTTTCTTTCCAAATTGAGTGACATTGCATTGTCCTTGTCCTTCTGACAGACCAAAGAAATATAAAGTGCTGAGGGGATGCAAGCATACATGCTCGACTAACATGTACTCCCTCCATTCCAAAATATAAGCATTTGTTGACTTTTCATAGTTGTGTTTGACCGCTTGTCTTATTTAACTTTTTTATAATAATATAAAAATAAATACATTACATTAAAAATATTCCTAACAATAAATCAAAACATAAAAAGATAATCAATATTTTTATTATTATTTTTAAATGAGAAGAACAGTCAAACAAGATTCTGAAAAGTCACAGATGCTTACATTTTGGAATGGTGGTAGTATTTTCAGTCCGTGGTCTGAATGATGATTATAGCAGAGAGGGTGCAACCTTCTAGAAGAACATGGGAATGTTAACGAAATTCACTATATCTTTGAAGCAACATAGCATAGGGCCACTCATGCCGGTGAAATTTGAGCACGAGAAGGCATCGGTTGGACGCCTTTATTGCAACATATGGTGATCATCCTTGAGTGGATATTTTCAGGTACCTACGTGCGCTCTTAGCAAGCATCCTGCTATGTTCGTCATCATCAAGATCGGGCACATACAATCCTCCATTGAAGTAGCGGGAATAGTAATAATAATCATCCTCGTCCTCGGAAAAGAAGCCGTTACCCAAGTAGTCGTAGTCGGAGTAGAACCTGATGGCACAGCTAAGACAAAAACTGCTAAATGGTGTTGCAATGATCCGATATTCATCGTACTGGTCCCCTCTTAGCGACACAGTACTGATCCTAGCGCACTTGGCCAGCAGGATGTCGTCCACTATCACACAAGGGCAATCGCGAAGGATGAGCAGCTCCAGATGGGGACAGCTGTCAATGATGTCCGTCAGTCCTTTGTTGGTGAGTCCGTCGTCGCAGTGAAGTTCAAGGGAGCGTAGATCATGCATGCCAGAAATCGCCACAGCTTTCACGTCCCAATGCTGATCATTTCCATAGAAACTCTTTCGTTCAATATGCAAGAAATGCTTCAGCTTTGGGCATGACTTAGCTATGGCCTCAAACACCTCCGGGTCACTCAAACCCGAACATAGCGATATTTCGAGCTCCTGAAGCAGCGGGAACTTCTTTATTGACGCCAAAAATCCTGGTTTTGAGATATCATAGCACGAGATAAGCCGAAGGCTCTCTAGAAACGGCGCCCTGCAGTAACAAGTAGGAAACAACTAAAGTGAGATCCATCAATTCATATATTATCAAATTCAGGCACCGTATATTCTATAACGTTTCGTATTTTTGCCGGATGGAAATTTTAAATCTCTTTTGTTTCAAAAACAAAGAAGTATTCTTATAGAATGAGTTGAGAAAAGGTTTAACCATGAGGTGTTCACCTTCGGTATTTTTTATGTACATATGCTTTAACTCTAGGATCACCGAGTATGTTAGTAGAACATAATAATTAATAACAGATAATTACATGCCTGTGAGAATTTCAACTCAAAGTGGCCATGTAATTGAAAAAGAAATGATTCTTAGTATATATGAGGTTCAATTAATTTGAAATCACTTCCCTTTTCTATTCCACGTACACTACACGTTTTCTCCTTAAATGGTGAATTTCAGTTATTTTTCGTTTTA